>VZTO01008499.1:45531-59002 GCA_013400615.1 Syrrhaptes paradoxus
GGGGTGGGACTGGGGGGGGGGGTCAGCTTCCCACCTGCACAGCCCCACTCTGGGAGCCCCTGGGGTTATCTTGTTGCTGGGGGGCTCGGGGAAGACAGCATTGACAGGGGGGTGAGGGAGGGGCTTGGGGGTGGTGAAGGAAGAGGAGGAGGAGGGATGGCACTGGCTGGCTGTGAGCTGGGCTCGTTTTACCCGTTTTATTGCTCAGAGGTGATTTTTGGGGTGCAGCCACCCCTGCTCAGCCAGCAGGAACCAGACCTGCCCTCACCCCCCCAGCTCTGCCCATCCCCAGGGCTGCTGGGAAGGGACTGTCCCGGGGGGGACACTGTGGGTTTGGCCATGTGCTCGGGGCTGGACGAGGCGCGTGCCGGGCGAGCATCCCCGTCCCTGCCTCGAATGGGGACCGCAGCCAGGGAGGGGACCTGGCAGAGGGTGTGGGAAGCTCTTGCTGTTTCTTTTCCTCCTTTCTCCTCCTCCAAGCATGAGTTGGGACAAGCTCAGCCAGAGGGTGGGCACATGCCCCCCGGCATCTCTCAGCCCCATCCCTCTCCTTGCAGACCCTCGTGTGACCATCACTGCTCTCCGCAGCCCCTCTCATCGCCCTACCCATTGCCTTGGCCCCGTCTCACTCTGGAGCAGCTGGAAGGAGGGAGATCTGAGCAGCCTAACCCCACTCATCACTTCCCCCTTCCCCCAGCTTTTTTCCCTTCCTCTCTGCTCTGATTCAGAGACAAAAAATCGGTGAGATTTCAGGTCAGCACCCGGCTCTCCCTCGCTGGGCTCCTCGGGGCCGATGACTCAAGGTTGATGGTGGCGGCATCCACGGCTCCAGCCCCGCTTGGCTCCGCTGCAGCAACGGTGGAGCTGGCCTTGAGCAAGCACCCACCGGGGGTTGATTTGGACAGCAAGCGGGGTCAAAGCAGGGAGAGAGCGATGCTGAACCCCTGCATGAACCAAGGGCTGACGGGATGGGATGTTCCCAGCCCCAGATCTCCACAGGTGGGTGTGAGCATCCTGCCTGCACCCCCCCACAGCAGCTCTTGGTGTTGAGCGGCCCCAGGAGAGCATCCAGCCCCTATCTGCCTGGGGGTCCAAGGAGGTCGAGGATGCCCCATCTCACCCAAAAGCTTTGATCTGCTCCTTGGGGTGGGGACACAGCCCCCAGCCTCTTGGGACTGGTACCCCCATCCCCTGGCATGCTGGGGTGAGCTGCCCCGGGTTCAGCCCTTCCTCTGTGTTAGTGGGAGACGTGCACGGGCGGCGGCAGCCCTTGGCTGAGCGCGGACCTTGGCTCCCAGCGATCAACAGGAAACGGGAGATGGATTTCTCGGCAAACTGGGTTTTCCATAAACAGTCTGAGGGGCCGACCCGCGACGGCGGGAGCAGTGCAGAGCCAGGGCTGGGCTTTACAGCTGTTTATCGCATTTTTCTGCTCTCATTTCCTCCCTGGCTCGACAGCTTGAGGTTCTTCTCCTCCCGCGTGAAAACTGGGATGGAGTTGAGCACCGTCAGACAGGTTGCTGCCGTTCCCAGCTCGGTGCACCCAGGATGTTCCCACCGGAGCAGGATCAGGGTGGGCAGCATCCTGTGGGTCCTGTACCCCGCTCAGCCTGGGTGTGAGGTGCCAGGGTCATCCCTCCCCCCAGCCCTTTCCAAACCTTAAACCCAGCTCCTGTCAGGCTCCTTTTTCTTCAGAAAGCTTAACTCAGCTCCGTGACGTCGGGGCTTTGTGCCCCGGGCCAGCTGTTGCTGACCAGACCTCAAGGGCACACAACCCTCCGATTTCTCGGCAATGGGGACTTAGGAAAATCCAAGCAGACCCCGAGAGGTGCAAAGGGAGTGAGGAGGTGATACCGGGCTCTCCGCCTGCTTCTCATTAGCAGCGGCTTGGTCAGCACCGTCCCCGCTCCCCCATCCCACCCCCGTGAGCTCAGCAGCTCTGGTATTTCCCAGCGATGGTTTGTCCATCTCAAACAACCGAGAGATGAGAGATTTCCTTGTGGAGCATCCCTCCATCCCTCTGTCTGTCCCTCCTGGCAGGACAGAGCTGCTCCACACCCATGCACCCTCCTCCAACATGCCCGGGCACCGATCCTGACCCCAGAGCAGTGTTGGGGGCTGCCCCTGTCCCTGTCCCCAGCCCCGTGGGACAGCGGGGGCTATGTTTTTGGGTGGCAGAGGTCAGTGCAGGGTGGTGGGGTCAGCCGGCAGCGTGGGCCCCGTTTGCCAGCCAAACAAAGGGGCTTTCTTTCGGCTGGGGCTCGGGGGGAGCGTGGCCTGTCTGGAAATGAAGCTGCCTGCGTCAGAGGCAGACGGCGGCGGGACGGAGGGGTCTTCCAGAGGGCAGGAAAAGCAGCGGCAGCGGGGCTGCGCCAGAGCCCTCAGGGAGCTGCTGCTGGGAGTTTTGCAGGGGTGAGACCTCGGGACCCTCATGCCCCCAGCCCCAGGTTGCCCACAGCTGGTGGCAGGAGGATGCTGAGCACCCAGGAATGATGCACGGCCACTATCCTCATCCCACGATGCCAGCAGCACTCTCACTCCACCCCAGGAGCCAAGCTATCCCTAACTTTGCAAAGAAAAATTTTTTTTGGCTCCAAAAGCCCGAAAAATGCCCCATGGAAAGGCGAGAGTGGGCGCACAGTCAGATGTTAAAGCAAAGAGTGAGAGACCTGGCACCACATCAATTTTGGCAGGTTGGTGTCGATGGCAAATGCCAGCTCCTGGCCCCTCCCAGCCTCTCCAGGTACAGCCAAAACCTGCCCACAAAGGCAAACGGTGCGACCCACCCGAACACAGGCGGCTCTGTGCAGCCGTGCAGGCGCTGCCGGTCGCGCGTGTTCTGGCACCGAAACGCACATCCGATTTCCGCGTGATGGATGTGCAAGAAAATGTGTTTGCCTGCGGAGAGGGGATGCGGATGGCGGGATGGGGTCGGGAGCTGGGCTGGTGGGGGGGTGGGATGCTCAGATATGGGGCTGGCCAAGAAGAAATGCTGCCTGGAAACGGGCTCGGCTGGACCAGGGCTGCGTTCGGGAGGAAAGCTGGTATGTGGGTGTGTTGGTGCATGAGGATGTTGGGCTGGGGAGTGTGTTGAAACAGCAGGGTTTGATTTTTTCATTTGAAATGGCTTTTCTTGGAATAGAAAATTAAATGTTACCAAATGGGGGGAAAAAAAGGGAAAAAAATCAGCATTAACCGTTCCTTCCCACCCTGAAAAATCCCCTTTGCAGCTGCATTTTTTGCTTGTTTGTTTGTTTTTCAGCTTCAGCGTGAAGCTGTGCCTTGGAGGCTCACGTGTCCCCGTGCCATGGCTCTGCCAGCCCTGGGCTGCCAGGTGGGGATGACCTTCAGGGAGCCGCGATCCAGGATGCTCCTGGCTGGGGATGTTCCAGTGTCTGGGACAACAGCAGTCACACCACCCAGTGTTTAGAGGAAGGAAGAAACCTCATGGACATAGCTCAGTGCCCAAATGTCACAGAAGTGCCACCAAACCATGCCTGATCCTGCAGTGAGGGATGCTGGTGCCCCAGCCCTGCATCCCCATCCTCAGCGGGAGCTGGAGGGTCAGCACAGGGGCAGGGGGGATGCTCCAGGGGTGATTTGTGCCATCGCATCTGACCTGGTGTGACAGCACAGCTGTGCAGTGGGAAGCTCCTGCAAGATTCGCTTTTGTGGCTGTAAATCCAAAGAGCAGTTGCCCACAGGCCAGCCCCCCGGGTAAGGATGTTCCAAGCCCTGCAGGGTTTTTGGAGTTTCCCTCTCCACAGGTGACGGCTGAGGGTGCCAGAGGTGCTGAGCCACGTGTGGGTCCTGGCAGAGCCGTGTCCCTGCCTGTCCCTGGGCAGCAGCCAAGAAGGATTTGGATCCATATCCCTATTCCCACAGGGGGCTAATTTACCCCCTGGATTCCCACTTTTTATTCTTTCTGGCAATATTTGGTTTTGTTTGTTCCTGGTGAGGTGTCACAGCCTGCAGGGCGGTAGGGTTGGAGCCGTCCCAGCTATAGCCACCGAGATCCCACCCCAGCCACCATGTCCCTGGTGCAGCCCCCCCCATCCCCTCTCCCGGTGCAAGGAGCACCCAGGGGTGCGGATGCCGACACCCCCCCCCCGGGAGGGCACTGGGCCAGCCTGCTCCAGGCGTTGCCTCATCTCCGCAACTTCCCAGCTCCCGCCAGCTCCGGGAGCGCCCCGAGCCCCAGACCCCTCTGATTAGAGACGTTTAACATTCCTCCCAATGCCAAAAGGGATATTTTATCAGTGAGGGGTTTTTTTCCTGCAGACTATTTTCTTTTCATGAAAACATTAAATGGCCTGAGAGATAAGGAGCAAATTTATAGCAGTTCACACTGAAGCAGCCAAGACACTGGCAAGGAAAAAATGCCTTCCCTCCCGCTACCCGCCTTCCCTCGCACGCTCCCCACCCCGGCCGCTTCCTCTCATTCTCTCCAAATTCTCCTGACTCCCACGACAAGCTCGGCCGCCCTGTCCCGGCTCTTCCTGCCCCACGGCAGAGCTCGCCACCAAGTCGCCCACTGAGCTGGGGGCTGTGGCACGAGGATGTGCCGGCACCGTCCTGCTCGCCATCATCCCAGGGATGCTCGCGAGGACCGCCTGCATCCCAGGGTGATGCAGCCCCATGTCTAGGTGATACACAGCCTGGATCTGTCCTCGTGCCAGGGCTTCTGGATCCAGGCTGTGCAAAGCTCTCCTTGCCTTAAAAATGAGCCGGTCTAAAACCAGGTTGATGTTAACCATGGGTCTGGGTGAGACCTGCAAGCCCTCCCCTTTCCTCCCCCAATAAAGCATCCCTTGTTCGTCCCCACCGCTGGGAGCTGCTCAGCAAACCGGCCCCGAGGCTCACAGAGCTGTAATGTTTAACTTACCCAAATCTGCAATAAATTTTCCTCGTGGCCCCCAATCAGCTGGCCCCCGTCTGCCGGTGCTGCAGGTTTACAAGCTCTGAAGAGCTATAAAGGCTTTTTACTGGCTACGTTTTTTATTTCAAATTAGAGTGTGACTGGATAAACACCGGACAAAGTACCGATTTACCGGGCACCCTGGGTAGCACGGGGCCTGGGGCTCAGGGACGGGCTGAGCTGCAAACCCGTGGGATGGACAATGCATCCCTTCACCCCGGCCAAGCTGGGATGATACCTTCCCCCCCCCAGCCATCTGCAAGCACGAGGGCTGGGGAAGGGGAACCCACTTCGGGAGCACCCATGGGTGCCGGGGCCGGGGGTGGGCTTGGCTGGATAACCCTTGTGCTGAGAGGTCCACCCAGTTTGGGGCAAACGGAGAACACTGGTGATCCACTCTGCCTCAAACCCCGTGAGAGGATTGCCACCAGCTGATGTCCTCTCCTGCCAAGAAGGCTGAAGCCAGTACCATCTCCTAAGGGTGGGATGAAATGCCAGGGACCCTGGATGTCCCCATCCCGCATTGAGGTGGCCAGTGGGATTTGCTGGGAGCGGTGCCAGGGGACCTGGAGGTGTCCCTTCCCTGCTTACAGAAGTGGTGTCACCCATTTTACCAAGTGTCACCCATTTTACCAGCACCACAGTCTGTCCCCAGGCTCCACATAGGGAGATGGAGGGGGGAAACGGGAGAACAGCAGGAGGATATCCAACACGGACACTTCCCAGCCCTCCCCTGCCAGCACCGTGCCTGCTCGCTGCTCCCAGGAATGCTCTCGTGTCATTGGGGTCCTGGCTGGCGGGGACATGTCACCAACCCTCCCCAGCCCCTTGCTGCTACATGGGACCGTGGGGCTCTGCCATGTCCCTGGGATGGAAGTGCTGTTTGGGGTCTCAGCTGTGGGGCCAGTTCCCTTCCCTTCACAGCAGGGACACACAGCATGTCCCAAAAACAGGGACATCCCTTCCCTGGTCTTGAGTTTGGGGGGGGTTGGCTGCTCTTTTGGAGGGACAAAATGATGCCAGGGGGCTGATCCTGGTGAAGCCGAGCAGTTTTCCAGGCTGTAATTAAGGGTTTTCCCCCTTCAGGAAGGGGTGCCGGGGCAGAGGGGCAATTGCAGCTGCCTGCAGCCCCCCCAGGACAGACACTGTGCCCCGGAGCCGAGAGCAGGGCCGTGCTCCCAGCCGCTGCGAGCGCTTGAAGAATATAGGTGGTTAATGCCTTCAGCATGTATGAAATATCCCATATGCTGGGAAACAAAAGGGGCTCTGTGCTATTAAAGTTTCATTTCCCCACTCCCCTCCTCCCGCCCCTCTCCCCCCGTTCACCCTGCCCTGCTCAGCGCAGCTGGAGGAGAGAAGGCGAGGGGACACAGGCGCTGCCGGACCCCAGCTCCCGGCTGGGACCCCAGGGTCTGGGCACAGAGAGAGGGGGACCGTCAGCTTGACCCCCTCCTGGGATGAGCCGGAGCACATGGAGAGCAGAGAGCTTTGCTTCCCCACGGGAGAAAAGGGAAGGGGAAAGAGGTGAGTGTGGCGAGTGCGAGCATCCCTGGGCTTACTGGAGTTGCCCTGGACTCTGTGGCCATCCCAGTGGGATGCTGGCCGGGGACGGGGTCAGAGTGGTGTCACAGGACACACTCCTCCGGCACAAACTTCGGCAAACCCCAGGATAAGGGGCCTCCTGGCAGAGTGGAGGGTGGCGGTGGGCTTCCCCAAGACCCCTGCATGTTTTCCCCGTAACGGGGGCTCTGTGGGCTGCTCGGTCCTGCCTGGGATGGGGTGCAGGGAGCCAGCATCCAGCCTGCGCTGGGCTGGGATGGGCTGGGAACTGGGAGAGGGGAGCAGCCCTTTTCCCCGGGACACCCCGGAGCTGCTGGGGAGAGGATGAGCTGCCGTGGGGCTGCACTGGAGAGGGGCAACGAGGAGGGGAGAAGAAGGAGGGGACGAAGGGAGGGGAGCCAGGGACCCCATCGGTGTCCCCTCACAGCTGGACCCCTGGGAGTCTGTGGGGTTTGGCTCCAGCAGCTCCCAGGGCTGCCGGCGCTGGTCCCTTGGGCTCCCGAAGGGGTTAAGAGAGGAGAGGAAAAGCGGAGAAAGAAAACAGAGGGTTGGGAGAGAGCAGCTCGGTCAGGGGCTGTTTGCACTGGCTTGGATGTGTCCTCGGCGTGTTTATTCCTACTGCACAAGCGCTTGTGCCAGGAGAGCCAGGCTGCCGCGCACGCTGCACACACACACACACACTGCTCCTGTCGCTTGTGCATCCACAGCCCCATCCCAAACCGCTTCCCAGTTGCACCCTTCCTCTTCCACCTCCTGCCCGTTGCCCTCTGTGTCACAAATCACACAGGGACCCTCCGAACAACGGTGGCTGGTGGCCATGCCCCATTCTCTGGGACACCCAGAGTCCAGCTAAGGGGCAGAGCTCTTCTCCTGCCTGCTGCCCACACCCTGCCCGTCCTGCCGGGATCGCAGCCTCGGGCGAGCCGGATGGGAGCAAACCTCCTGTCCCAAGGCCACCAGACTGCTGTGTCGCTGGGGCCAAGGCCTGGGAATGGGCATGTGCTGGGGTTTGGCTGCTTTCCTGGGCTGGAAAGAAAACAGTCCCCTCCCCAGGATGCTCTTTGTTTCCCATGGACGGAGCCGAGCGCTGCCTGTGGGGCTCGGAGGGGCCAGACCCTGCGCTTGGTCCCTGTCTTCTTGCTGTGCTGCTAAAATGTCCTTTATCCTGGTCCTGGTGGTGCCCAGGCTGTGTGCATCCCTCCCTCCTCTGGGGTCCCATCCTGCCTCTCTGGGATCAGAGCTGGGGACCAAGGGACTGGCCAAAGCTGTGGATGCTGGAGCCGGCAGGGAGCTGCCCCCCGTCCCTTAGCAGCCCAGTCCTGCTCCCCATCTGCCTCCTCCAGGCTTTAGGACTTTGGGGATGCCTGGGGAGGGGGTCACAGTGGGGAGGATGGGGCTGAGCAAACCTCAGCCAAGCTGCTGGCTCTGCTGTTGACCTTGCACCTACGCGTGGGCAGGACGCGTGCCGTGGTCCCGGCAGCCCCGGGTCATGGCCCCTCGTCTGTCTGCTCCGGGGGAGCCGGGGGGGGCTGCAACGGCGGCAAAGCTGGCTGTGAAATCAGACAGTGGCTCATGCTGCACCGGCCCCGGGATGGCCTGGGAATCTCGGCAGACCCTGGACCCCGGAGGGCTGGGACGCTCCGGATGCCAGTTGTCACAGCTCAGGCACCCCCGAATGTGCAGAAATTGTTTAAACTGGCTTTTTGAGCCCTTGTGGGTTCTTCTGCTCAGTTAACGGGTTGTGGTTTGTGTCTGCTGAGGATGAGCTCCTGGGGCTGGCACGGCTGCGGGACGAGCCCCGACCCCGCTGCAGGGGGACGCCCTGCCCTCCCCACCCCGGTAGGTTTTTGTCACAACAGCTGGGGATGACCCCATCCCCACTGTGCTCGCCTCCAGGAGTGGGATTTTGTTTAATTAGCGAGCATTCATCATCACCCCGCCGCAAACGATGGGCGGTGTTGCTCGGGAGAGGCGTGAAGGCGCAGCGGTGTCAGCCCTCCCTGCGGTGTCTGCTGCCGGAGCTCTGCGGGAGGGTTGGGTGTGGGACCGGCACGGCCGGCGAGCCTGTGGCTGCACAGCCGGGGCCGTGCCCGCAGGATGGATAATGTGCAGAGCACGGTGGCCCGGAGTTGCTTGTCCATCTCACCAAGCCAGCTCACTGTGCCATGGCTTGGGGTCACTTTGCAGCCGTGGCGGTGCCAGCCACGCTGTGCTGGACCGCTGGACCCCAACCGGTGTGAGGGTCCTGCCCTGCCTCCCCCCGGCCAGCTGGCTCTGCTCCATGTGTCCCAGGGGCTGGAAGGACCCCCTGGTTCATCACTTGTCCCCAAGTGGGTTTATAGCAGCAAGGATGGGCNATGCCCGTGGGATGGATAACGTGCAGAGCACGGTGGCCTGGAGCTGCTTGCCCATCTCACTAAGCCGGACATGGCTTGGGGCCACTTTGCAGCTGTGGCGGTGCCAGCCACGCTGTGCTGGACCGCTGGACCCCAACCGGCGTGAGGGTCCTGCCCTGCCTCCCCCCGGCCAGCTGGCTCTGCTCCATGTGTCCCAGGGGCTGGAAGGACCCCCTGGTTCATCACTTGTCCCCAAGTGGGTTTATAGCAGCAAGGATGGGCTTCTTCCACCCCCCGGCTGCCACCAGCCCGGAGCATGGTCTTTAAGGTCATTTTCTCTCTCGGACGTCCCTGGTTTTACATTTCATTTGAGCTTTGAAAAGGCCGAGCTGCAGTTTCATCCCTGGCTTCGCGCAGAGATCTGCCAGGGCTCCAGCTGACCACCCTGTGTCCCTAAGCAGCAGTGGCCAGGGGTCCCTGGGGACAGCCACCCACCTTGGTGGCACCTTGGGCTTTCACGGGGCTGTAGCCAGTAGGAGCTGGAGTCTCCAGTGCTCGGCAGACCTGGTGCTTTGCTCTGAGAAGGGTTTGGGGCAGCTGTGACAGCTGGGCTGGGGCTGTCCTCCTCTCCAGGGATGCAGCAACTGAAGCTGAAGCTTAGATCTGGCTTTGAAGGGTCCAAGAAAAGCCAAGGGCAAGAGGACAGGCTGGGACCTGCCCTGTGCAGGGCTGTGACACACAGCCAGGGTGTGGGTGGCTTCCAGGATGGTTGGGATGATGGTCCCTTAGGGATGATGACAGAGGGGAGAGATTGACCTCTGGACCCAGCCAGGAGGGCTGAGCAGGGTCAATGCCATTCCGCTGGAGTGCACAGGCTGGTGTTCAATGGGTGCAAATGCCCGTAGAGCACTGGGGTTTGCTGGAGTCCCCCCCCAGCATGGTGCTGGGAGGTGGGAGGAAGGGAGCAGGTTTGCCAAGCACCTTGACCGGGGCTTGGTATGGGATGTTTGTGCTGGGGTACAACATGCATTGCACCCCAAGTCCAGCCCAGCCTGCACCGTGCTGCCTTCCAAGGGACCAGCATCCCACCCCCAACTTTCCAGCCCCGTGTTCTCCATCCCAACCCACCCTCAGCCTCCCCTGAGGGGCAGAAGGACAAGCCCAGGGCCTGCAGGAGGAATCATGCAGCGGTGCAAAGGGATGCAGAGCAGCCCCTGCAGCCCCATCCAGCCCTTGCTTCCAGTATGGTGTGGAGGAGGGAGAGGACATGGTCCAGCTGTCCAGGATGCCGCTGTTCTCCCTCCTCCTCTTCCCTTGCTCTGCTCACCGCTGAATCAGGATAACTCCTCCGGTGCCCCGCAGCCCCCGTGCTGTCCCTCCTGCTGCTTCTCCCCACCAGCTGCGGGCAGGAGGTGAGGGCACAGCTCCGCACAGGCACCTGTGTGTCAGGACAGGCAGCCCCTTGTCCCTGTGGGCACTGGGGACAGGCACTCAGGAATGTTGGTTTTTCCATCCTGGTTTCCGTCAAGGTAATAAATCAGCGCTGCAAAAGCCTTTTGTTTTCCTCAGCATGTGCTGGCTGCTGTGCCCGCAGCCTGTGTCTGGATGCGGTCATCCTTCCCTGTGTTCCTAGGGCTCGATCCGGGGATGTGGTCCAAACTGCTCTGGTGACACTGGGGACCTGTCATAACAAGGGAAACAACCACATCACATCCCAGTTTCCTTGCACCACTTCCCTGGGCACTGGGACCCCCACAGAGGAGGCTTCCCTCCATCCATCCCGCACAGTCCAGCTGCATCCCTCCCGTTGCCATCCCTTCCCTGCAGGGAGGGGTTCCCTGTCCTGTGGAAGGATGTTGGGGTGGCACAGGGTGACACCAAGCTGGCCCCAGCCCTGTAGAGCTTTGGGGTTTAGCGGTGGGGTCCTGGTGCAGGGGGGGTCACCCTGCAGGCAGCTCGGCTCTGTCCCCCGAGCACGTGGCTGGGTGGCACATCCCAGACAGGTACCCGGGGAGCGGGGGGGATATTGGATGTCAGCAGATGGGACAGTGTCCGGGCACAGGGTGGCCCCGGCGCGGCTCCAAATGGCGCTGGGTGACACTGCAAAGATGACTCCCGTATCAACTGCAAAGGCAGCGCTCCCCAAAAGAAACACAGGACCCCTGGGGACGTGCCATTGCCCTTCGGGGATGCAGCTGAGCCAGGATCCTTGCCCCGAGAGATGCCACCAAGGGAAGGTGCCACCAGGGGAAGGTGCCACCATGGGAGGGTGACAAGGGGGGAAGGTGCCCAGCTCCCCCAAGGGGACATTCAGCTGCTGGCACAGGAAAGGTGTGAAGATCCCCAGATGTATTCGTTGCGGCTGGGCTATTTTGGAAAGGGACAGAGCCGATCTTGTGACCGGAGCTGGGGACTGCAAGTCTGGACAGCCTAGTCCTGCCTGAGTGACAGCGACCCGCTGCCTGACCCTGGGGAAACTCGAGAGCCCCCACTGTGCTGGGGACAGCTTTCACACCCCTTCCCACCCCCTCATCCCAAGTCCTCTAACGATGATGAAAACCAAGCATTGGGCAGCGATGTGGCTGGGGACAACCAGGGGACAGAGCCCAGGCTTTGGTGCAAATGCAACCCCCATCCTGTGGCATCCCCGTGGCTGGGCCACCCACTGTCCCCAGGGCTGTCCGGGATGTGCACCCCATTTTTTTATGGGTGTGCCACCTCCTGCCCCTGCACCTTGGCTGGGACAGGACCAGCCCAGGCCACCACAGTCCCCTAGGTCCCCCCGGGTGGGGAGCAACAGGCAGAGGGAGATGAAGACTTTCTGCAGGTCCCGTCTTCCCCTGGCTCAGCAGCATGAATGCCAGCAACGTCTGCCAAAAATATTTGTGTGGGAGGTGGAAAGTTAACTTTAGTTTTCCTTTTTTTCAATGGTGGGGGGGTGGCAGGGTGTGAGAAAGGCAGGCGGGGGGGTGGGGTGGGCTGTGCATCACCCGTCAGCGAGTGGGCAGGGAAAGATAGCCGAGCAAAAGGTCTCCCCACGCCAGATTTCAGCATTTTGTGAACGGAAGGGTTTTGGTATTATTATTCTTCCCTCCTGTGGCACCATTTTGCAACTTCTCACAGGGACTTGCTGCTGCTGGGGGGGGGTCACCGTGGGCAGCAGCTTGTTGGGGCTGAGCTGGGCACCAGCACCTGACTTGAGCATCCCTTGCTCCCCGGTTTGGTGCCCTTGTGCCCCTGAAATGGTCCCTGAAATGACCCTTTACAGCCTTGTTCTGCAGGCGGGGGTCTGCACAGGGGGCGGTTGGTTCCCCAGCCTGGTTTTGGGGATGTGGCTGGTGATGCTGCTCCTCCTTGCCAGTGCAATGGGGTGTATATACCCCCCCTACCTGGCTGGTCTCTGAGCAGGCAGGATCAGCCCCGCAGCATTTGTTCGAGATGCACGTTACCCATAAATATTCCCTTCCCGCGCTGATTTCAGAGCCCGAGAGCCGTGTCCCAGGGGGAAGGCGGCTGCTCTGCCGACAGCTCCGCCGCCGTGCCGGGCTCAGACTGGCCCCCAGCGAGGCAGCAGATGGATGACTCGTAACTTCATCAGCGTGGGCAGCCCCATCCCACAGTGTGTCCTTGGGGAATGCCGCCGCTCAGGTCTCACCAAGGAGGGGTTTGCCCAGGGAACCCCAGGATCGTGGGCGCCCGTCCCTGGGATATGTCAGTCTGCAGAAAGCGCTCCCGAAATGCATGGGGGTGGCTTGGGAAGAGGGTTTTCAGGGTGCTACAGGCTCACCCAGCACACTGTCAGGACAGCTCTGGTGTAGGATGGGCGGGAATCGTGCTGCTGGAGAAACCTTCTCCCCATGGATGGGGCGAGGGGGTGGGAGTGGGGAGGTGGCAGAGCTGCTCCGGGGGATCTCTGCTGACCCGGGCTGGGCTGGGGCTATTTTCAGCAGCTTTCTCTTTGTCCCCGTTTGAGATAAGCCAGCTCCCTGCAGCTCCCACCACTTGCCATGTTTCTAAGCAAAGATGTAGGTGGCTTCCAGCAACTACTGGGGCCCCGAATTATGTAAAGAGGAGGGTGAAATTCCTTTTGTAGAGAGAAACGTTGAAATTTTCCCCCCAGGATCTCTTTGCAAATCCGTGTTGAATAATTGCAGCAGAGCAAGGCAGGAGGAAGAATTTCAGAAAGGGCAGAAGATTTCCTTTGGGTATTTGCAAAAAAAAAAAAAAAAAAANAAAAAGGCAGCGTTGTGTTTGGGAAATGCCCGAGCCTCTGTTCAGCAGCAAAGCTTTCACTGGCTGTTTTCAAACATGCCTTTATTTCCCAAATAACCCTGCTAAGGATGGGAAAAGTTTTGCAGAGAAGCTCTGCGAGCCCCAGATGAAGCTGCGGGGTGTATTCCTGCCTGAGCTGAACCCGTGGTGTATTTTCTTATTTCACTGAAAAATCTCACAATAACTTAGTGTGGGTTTGGGGCTGAGCAGAAACCACTTTTTCTCCTCGGCCAGCTGTTAGGCTGGGAAATCTGTCACAGTCTGTGTGCTGTGGGGTCTGCAGGTCCCCCCACAGCAGCGATGATCCGGCGGGTGCTTCCCTGGGACCCAGCCTTGCAGCTGAGCTGGGTGATGCTGTGCCGAGCGGCTGCGGAGGACTCACAGC
>VZTO01008499.1:65227-95868 GCA_013400615.1 Syrrhaptes paradoxus
GGGGTAGGGGATGCGCAGGGCTGGGGTAGGGGATGTGCAGTGCTAGGATAAGGGGGATGCCCCAGGATGGGATAAGGGGGATGCCCCAGGACATGATGAGGGGATGTGCAGGGCTGGGGAAGGGCATGTAGAAAGCGGGGAGGGGGGATGCGCAGGACTGGGATAAGGGGGGTGCCTCAGGATGGGATCAGAGGATGCTGCTAGGATAAGGGGGATGCCCCAGGATGGGATAAGGGGGATGCCCCAGGACATGATGAGGGGATGTGCAGGGCTGGGGAAGGGGATGTAGAAAGCTGGGATGGGGGATGCGCAGGACTGGGATAAGGGGGATGCCTCAGGATGGGATCAGAGGATGCCTCGGGCTGGGCAGGGGGATGCCCCGGCTGCTCTCACCGCGGGCTCAGGACAGACCCAGACGGGTCGGGAAGCGGCGGGACAGGGCCGCCGGGGCGGCTGCCGGTGCCGGTGCCGGCGGGGAGCAGAGGGGACCCGTCCCGTCCAGTCGGGCGGGCGGAGCGGGCAGGGGCAGGGCCGGCGGGACCCACCACCACCCCCCGGTCCCGGCCCCCGCCCGCCGCCCCCCCCCGGCCCGNCCGGGGGGGATCCGGGACCAGGGGCGTGGGTGGGAGGGCAGGAGAGGGGTGCAAGGGGGCTGCTGGGATCTGGGGATATCTGGGAGCGCCGGGGGCTGGCAGTGCACGGGGAGGGGATGGGGACGGGGGTGCAGGCTCTGACCCCCCGTGGGGTGCTGATGGTGGGTGAAGCGCAGGCGAGTGGAGCCCCGGACTGGGGAGACGGGGGCTGAGCGGGGGTCCCCTCTCTCGGAATGCACCGGGTGGGTGTCGGTTCCCGCTGCCCACACCCGGGGGTCTGGCACAGGGCGTGGGGGGCACAGTGGGGAGCTGTGAGGGTCCCCCCGGGGATCAGCAGGGTCCCACCTCCGAGTTCTGCAGAGCCTCTTCCGAAGCAATGTCCCCTGTCCCCCCAGCGGGGACGTGATCTCCCCTGGCTGTGTCACCCCGGCTGGAGACACGAGGTCTGTCCCTGGGCTTGGCAGCCAGCAGGATGGATCCCTTACGCCTTGTGGGGATCAGCAACAGGGAAGGGACAGGCGAAGGCCCCTTTTCATCCCACTCCCCGCCCTGCTCCGGCCATCCCGCGGGGACAGATGACCTTCTCTTGCCAGGCCAGCGCCTCCGGCTAGTGCCACCAGCCCTGTGGGGCTGTCACTGGCACCTTGGCCACCTGAGATGTGTCCCCGGCAAGTCCAAGCTCCGGTGGGTGTAGCGGGGCTGGGACTCACCTGCCAGGTGGGATGGGGACCCCACTGTCCCCAGCCATGGGATGGGCTGGCTCTGCTGTGTGCCTGGCGGAGGGATGGTGGGGTGGCCCAGAGGTCTGACTGGCTCCAGCCTTCTTTTGCAAAGCTAAAAGCTGAATTTTGGCCAGCTGGGGGAAGGTGCTGCCTACACTTTTGCGATAGCAGCAGCTTCTTCTTCCCCAGTATGGATGCTTGCAGAGCTGGGGCTGCTCGCTGCATCCCCTCGGCTTGGGGGGAAGAAGGGCTGGGGAAGGGGCAGCCAGCCCCTATGGAAGAGCAAAACCCCCCCGGCTCCTTCTCCTCCTCTGCTTGGATGGCAGTTGGGTGCCCCCGGGGTCAGTGGGGTGATTTTCAGCAGGATTTGGGTGCTGAGCAAGGCAGGGACACGGCTGCGAGGCGGGAGGAGCGTGGTAGGGAGGCAAACAGCTCCAAATCCAGCAAAGCCCTCACGAAAAGAGCACAGGGAAAAACTTGCAAGCGCATCGAATTTTCTCGCTGTGCCAGATTTTGTCACTGGCAAAGGCACTCGAGAGGAGAGGCCCAGCACGGAGCGTCCTGCCAGGCAGGCGAGGCTGCTCCCACCACGGCACCCACCGCTTGCACTGGGGCTTTTGGGGTCTGTGGGGCCAGCACGGATAAAAACTTAATGGAGGTTTTATATCTGGGCTATAGGAAGGTTGGAAGCTGGGAATAAGGCAGAAAATTGTCCTATTTTTCTCCATGTTGGAATCATATCAATTTCTAGCTAGCTCGGCTGCCTGTCTGTGCTGCCCTCCTTGTTTTCCAAGCAGCGGATTATTTGGGATAACTCTGGGAGCTAGAGGGAAGCGCCGGCTTGAATGTGCGCGAGTTAGTGCGCGCTGCAAAAAATCCTGCACAGCTGTAGTTGGGGCAAAAGGCCAGTTGGCTTCTCTGCCAAAAAACCTGCTTACATTTCCACCGTGTCCAAAGCCCTCAATGTTTGGGTGAAAACACTGCGTCCCCCCTCCCCAGCACTGCCCGCCTGGAGATGTGCTCTCGGGTTGGTGGCAGGGAGGTGACGACGTGGTGATGTGCATCCCTCTGGAGATGGGGTTTGGTTTTCTTGGTTTTGCCGGTGGGATTTTGCCAGTAAGAGGCACCATTTGAGTTGACTCACAGCAGCCCCAGAAGTATTTAGAAAGGGGAAAAGTGCCTGCTGGTTATGGATGGTGGCTGCTGCACCGCGCAAAGGTGGATTTGGGGTTTTTGGTCCATGTGAAGGTGGATTTGGGGTTTCTGGTCCATGGGAAGGTGAATTTGGGGTTTCTGGGCCATGTTCTGCCTGGCCTTAGACAGCCCCAGGGCCGATGGGACGTCCTGAGCATCCTCCTGCGAGACAGCCAGGATGGGCTGCAGTGTTGGGATGGTGGAGCATCCAAACCAGGAGCAGGCTAGGGATGGATTTGGGAATTACCTGCCAGCCTTGGGTCCAAGACTTCACATGGCTGGATGCACCCCGCCAGCGCCAGCAGCACTCTGGTACCTCTTGGCTTCTCCATACAAGAACTTCTCCATCACGCCCAGTGCTCACAGCCTGCAAGGTGACAGCTTCCAAGTCGCTGGTTTTCTTCATGTGACATCCCGGCCATGTCAGGACCAGCAACCTCCACTGAATCCACCGGTTCAGAGAGCCCTGGGGTATCTCCCCTCCCTGCAATTTGGGGACAAATCCTTGTTTCATTCCAGCTCTTGCAGTCCGTGTCAGGGCAGGGCGGGTCACAAGCAGGGTCTGATATATCCTTCACCATCATTTGAGGTCAGATGGTGACTCCAGCTGTCGCTGGCTGGACTTCAGACACTCTGCAGTAGCTCTGTGCAGGGGGGACCCATCCTTTGTAGGGAAAGCTGAGCTGGAAGGAAAGTTTTTTTCCCATCTGGCCAGGAGGGGAGCGCAACAAAAATGCCTTTCATCACCCTCGTCATCCTCGCTCCGGAGGAGAGCACAGTATGTGCTGCGGGAAGGATGACTGACAGCCGGGTAAGAAGCTGTTAAGCCCGGCACTTGAGGGATGTTGCTGGAAGTCACCCCTGGAGCAACGGAAAACCTATGGAGCAAGTGCCTATATAAATATATAGCTGGAGATCTATAGCTCCTCTGGCTGGAGCTGAAGCTGAAATAGCCCTCGGGGGCTGTTGGCTGGCTGCTGGCGTGTGCCGGGAGCCCAGTGATCCTGGGGAGCATGGGGAGCATCTCCTTCCCTGGCACCCCTGGACTGCAGGGCTGGGGGCCGCCCAGGGACCCCCCCATCATGGGAACACGGCAGCAGAGAGGGCTGGCGGGGCTGGATTCATTGTTCTTGGAAGAAGCTGGGACATTTGGAAAGGGGAGATGTTTCCTTCCCGAAGGGTAGTGTGGTGGCGAGCCGGTGCGTGGCGTGGGAGGGGAGGAAGGAAGGAAGAGTGGAAGAGTGTGAGAAGAGCCGTCACCCTTCGGATTTTGGACTGGACACTTGTTAATGGGCGGAAGCTGGTTTCCAGTGTCGCACAAGCCTCAGACACCCTCGGCTGCAATGGTTTTGCTTTTGCCTCCTCCCCACACTGCTCTGGCTGCCTTTAGCCCCGCATCCCTCCTCCTCCTCCCCAGCACCAGGATGTTTTCTGCGCATTGGACTCCCCCCCACCTACCTGGGGCTGGGGAGAAGCACCCCACCAGAGCCTGCCCGAGGTTCCCTGGCTGTCAGGGATGATGGGGAAGGACGATGGGATGTTCCCTACGGGTGGGAGGGGATCGAGGGGTGCAAGACCCCCCTTGAGTGTCAGGCGTCCCTCTGGCCACCACGGCAGATGGCTAAAGGCTCTTGCAGCAGGTTGAATAACCTCATCCTATGGCTCAGACTGGAGCGGAGGAGGGAGGAAGGGAGGTGGTCCCTGCCTGTCAGCTGGGGGTGGGATGTCACCCCGGGTCAAGCGATGATGAGCTGCCTTTGCAGCGGTGCCTGTGGAGCCGGGCTGCAGGTCTCTCTGTCCGTCCGTCTGTCTGTGGCTGTGCAAGCGATGTACGGGGTTGTTCTCTGCAATTTCCTCTGGCTGCCAGAGGCTCCGGTGCTCTTCATCCATGCGAAAACAATTGGATGTGAAGAGCAATTATTACCCCCAGCACCCCTGTTAGTATCCTGAGGGATTAATTTCCAGCAGGTTCGGGTGCAGCTGCCCAGGAACGGCGGGGACCAGAGCAGGGGTGGAAGCATGGAGGGGAGGGGGGTCCACAAGGCTATGCTGGGAGTGGAAGCCAGGTGGGGGATCTCAGTCGGGGGACTCCCACCTGGCAGCACCCCCTGCTCCGGAGGCATGCCTGTGCCTGGGGTGGCAGCAAGGGATGGAGATACCCAGTGGCAAAATCCTGGGGGGGTAAATCCTGGCGCTGGTCCTGGCTATGCAGGAGTGTATCCGGTGGCTAGTCCAAGCAGGAACAGGCTAGCCAGGAGCTGAGTCATCCCTCCAGCGTGGAGGAGATCCCCCAAGGCCCCTGGGCGGCGGTTAAAAGGCAGTAGTAGCAAGAGCGAGAGGCTGTGAAATGGCTCCGCCGAGAGCTCGGCTTCTTAGGCGGCCCCGGCCTCTGAGGAAGCAGGGATGCTGGGCTCGGAGCACGAAATTTGCAGACATCTGGAGCCTGTGGCTTGTTTCTCAACAGCTCCTTGGCCGTATTTCTCCTCCGTTGCGGAGATAAAGGCGGCGAGGGCGACCCCATGGAGCGGGAGCCGTGGTGCTGGCCGCCCTCCAGCCATCCCGGCCGGAGGAAACCGCGGCCCCGCTCTGTGCCGCCGCCAAAGCAAATAGAAACGGGGCGTTAAACAATGCCGGGCGCTAACCGGGGGAGATGTTGGCCGCCGGCGTCGCCGCTGCAGACCGGCTCCTCATCTCCAGAAAAAGAGTTTCCACTGGCAACTCTGCCTCCCCTGCCCCGTGCCCAGCCAAAAACCTCCTGTCAGGCTGCTTGAAGGCTCCATCCACCCTCCTCCTCCTCCTCTCTGGGGAGGCAGGACCATCCTCCACACCTCAGCGATGCTGAAGCCAGGGCAGGGACTTGCTGGGTGCTGAGGGAGGTGGGTGGGATAAAGGGTGAGGAAGAGGAGATGCCCAGCATGCAGCAGCCCTCCCGCTTCACCGTGGGCTTGCTGGAAGGATTTGGCTTAGTCATCCATCCCTCCCCTCGCTGGTAGGCTGAGCCACTGCTGAAAATATCCTGGAAGGCTCCCAAGCGGCACAGAAGGCAAGAAAATGAGAAACACATGAAGGAAGGGAAGAAGGGATGGGAAGGGAAGGGATGGGAAGGGGAGCGGGCGCTGGCAGCATCCGGGGGAGTGGGGCTTGGGGCGGGCAGCCCTGGTTACCCATGTCCCTGCTGGGGCTGGAGTGGGGACACCCCATCGCAGCCGTCCCAGCAACACCTCTGGGGAGGGGGCTGGACCCTCGGTGGGTGCTGGGGTGATGCTGATGCTCCTGCCGGTGTTTGTCCCCGAGCAGTGGCCGCGGTGGGGCCGGGGGTGATGCCCTCCCCACAGGCACTTCAGGGCGAGCTCGTAGGAAATGGCTCACCCCGAGAAAATGCGTTCCCGGCAGCTCCACATCCTTTCAGCCTTCGGGAAGGGCTGGTGCCCTGACCTTTTGGCCAGCACACGCGAAGCCCAGCAGCACTCTGGCCACTCGCAGCGGGGCTTTTGCCGGGCTTTTAGCACTTTGCTTTTAGCACTTGCGTGGGCTCTGGAGGCGTGAGGCTGGTGCATTGCTGCGGGTTGTGTCTGTGTCCAGCGGGTCGGGATCTGCCCAGCTTATGTCGGCTGCTGCCATCTCGTGTTTCTCCACAAATAAGTCCCCAGATGGGGCTGGCCACCAGCCTTTCCACGAGGCTATGGCAGGCTGGCATCTCCCCGCTGATGGTGGGTTTGCTTTCCTGCCCGCTCAGGGCTGAGCATGCCAGGATTTGGGGTAAGGGACCAGGGGACATGCTCTGTCCCCTTCCCTGCCCGCTGTCTGTGCGAGCCAGGGGCCAAAACCATGTGAGCTGCAACCCGAGACCTGCTGAAGCCCTCGGAGAAATTCCTTTCCCATACGGTCACCGCAGTGGGTGCACAGAGCCCAGCCGAAATACGGGGGAGGGATGGGAGGAAAGCTCCCTAGTGACCCTGGGTGTCCCCTGGGCTTTGCTGTTTGTTGTCCCCACACTAGGTCCCCATCACCCCTGGACTGTCACATCCCCCCCGCACACCCCAGCCCCGGAGCATCCCTCCTGCCGTCCCCCAGCAGCCAGAAAGAGGGTTGGGATGCCCGGGGATCCCCGGAGGAAGGGCTGCTGGTCCTGGGCGGGGAGGGCTGGGGTCCCCCCTCCCCATTTATCCCCCCCTAACCCTTCCTCTCCCCTCTGCCCAGGTCTGTCCCGCAGCGCCAGCCTCTCGGAGAAGGAGCTGAAGGAGGCGAAGGCGCGGAGCCGGCGGATCGCAGCACAGCTCACCACGGCTCCCGGCCCCAGTTCCAAGGGCGTCCTGCTCTTCAACCGCCGCAAGCAGCGTGTCGACGGGCTCGCCGGGGCCGAGCATGGCGGGGGGCTGCCGCTGAGCCCCCCGCCCCGGCCTGGGCAAGCAGCCATGGAGGAGGGCGAGGGGCAGGGGACGAAGGCAGAGCTCAGCCGGCCCGACGCCACGGGAGAGGGGCTGCAGGCGAACGCTTCCCCGTGCCAGAAGCTGCCTGCCGAAGCACAGCAGGTCCCACTTAGCGTCTACCTGAAGGAGAACATGGCATCGGCCACCACCAACGGCGTGCAGGAGCGGGCGGCCGGTGGGATGGAGAGCAGGGTGGGGGGGCTTGGAGATACAGGACCCCCTGTGGAGCCAAGCACAGCGGCTCTTGCCCCACCGCAGAGCCCCAAGGAGCAGAAGAATGGTGAGATGCCCGTCAAGATCCCCAGTGATGTGCCCAGTGAGGTGCCCAGTGAGCCGGAGGGGACGGCCACGGGGACAGCATCTGCGGCCAGCCAGCAGCAGAACGGGACACAGGGCCGGCAGTACTACGAGGTCCATCTCACCCTGGCCAAGCCCAAGCCTGTGAAGAACCGGACGGCCAGACCCTTCGGTACCCAGACATCCCCCGCTGGTGGCCAGCCTGTGGAGAGACCCCCCGGCGCTGAGGTGCTACCACCGCCCACCTACGCAGAGACCCTGAGCAGCCCCCCGCCGCTCACCCGTGTCCGCTCACCCCCCGCCTACTCAGCGCTGTACCCCCCCTGGGAGCAGAAGATGCTGACAGATCCCCCCCTGAGCTGTGGGGTGACCGGACCGAACCCCCTGCCCAAAACAGGGATCCTGGAGGAGTCCGCTGCCCGGAGAGGCAGCAGAAAGTCCATGTTCACCTTCGTCGAGAAGCCAAAGCTGGGTCCCAACCCCGACCTGCTGGACCTGGTCCAGAGCGTGGACAGCAGGAAGAAGCAGAAGGATCACGGGGAGCCTGGTGCCGAGGATGAGCCCTTTGCCCTTGGGGCTGAAGCTGCCAACTTTGTCCCCAACAGTGTGGCCAGGGGCAGGCAGCACCTCCCACCGGCTGATGATGCTCCAGCGTGGTCCTCCTGCCTCAAGTCCCCCACCATCCAGCCCAAGCCGAAGCCTCAGCCCACCCACAACCTCAGTGAGGCCAGAGGGAAGGGGGCCGAGCTCTTCGCCCGCCGGCAGTCCAGGATGGAGAAGTTCATCATTGAGGCTCCCTCCCAGCCCGAGCTGCTGCGGTCCCCGTCACCCACCATGTCCCTGCCTCCCTCCTGGAAGTACGATGCCAACGCTTGCCTGTCGCCCATGGTCTCCAGACACCCCACCAGGAGTCCCTCCAGGCCCTCCAAAACCCCCCCAGGGTCTCTGTACGGCACCAGCCTGATGGAGAACGAGGTCTCCCAGAAGGAGCTGGAGATCTCCAAGCACCAGCCCTACCAGCTCCAGTCTTCACTCTTCATCCTCTCTCCATCCAAGGGGCCGGCGAGGTCCATACCCCATGAGATGCCTCCACCCAGACCTTCCCTTCCTGACGCCTACCCCTACCCCCAGCAAACCTCCTGCCCAACCTCTCCATCGCCTCCTTCCCCTGTCTGGCATCCTCCCACTGTTCCCAGCACCAGCCAGACCACCTCCAGCCCTTTCCCCAGTGCTGCTGGGGCTCAGCCCCTGACCCACGGCAGCCGTGCTGGTTCCGGAGCCCCCACCGAGGTGCTGCTGGCCTCCCCGTGCCGCCCACTGCCGCCCCGGGCAAAGGGGGGCTTCCAGGCACCCCGGCCATCTTATTCCACCAGGAACGCCGGGATCGAGCCCCAGGTGTGGAGACCTTCTTTTTACTACAAGTAGCAGTGGCAGAGAGAAAAAACGTGGGGGTTGTAGACTTCCCTCCTCCGGCCAAGCCCTCCCTAACTGCTCACGGGTGTGCCGAAAGCTGAACCATCCACAAAAAAAAAAAGGGGGAAAAAAGAAAACAGAAAAAAGAAGTAGCTGGGAGGTTGCAGTGCCAGGACCGTGGGTGACAGGCACTGCCAAGCCCCCATGTAACGGGAGATGAGGGGTTCGGGGGAGGCAGCAGGACTCGGGGATGCTGGGATCCCAAAGAGCCGTCAGGACCCTGCTCAGCTCGCTGGACCGCTGGCACTTTCTCTCTTCTCTCACCTGGAAACTGGAGCATCGCATCTCTGGCTCCATCCTTTCCTCACCTCCTGCCTTTCCAGTTCTGGTACCCGGGAGCTGCCAGCTCTGCTGATCCCCCGCAGCCCCTCCGTGCTGCCGGTTCCTCTCAGCCTCCTGCCAAAGCCACCCCGGAGGGGACACAACACCTTTCACCGCACTGTGCCTGCTCCTGTCTCTCTTGCTGCTCCTTCAGGATCTGTCCTCATTTGCTTCCATGCCACAGAGGAGACCCACATCCCCGGGGGAATGGCAGAGCCCCACGGTGCTGGGGACACTGGGGGGTCCCTGTCCCCCTCCCCACACTCAGTGCCAGAGCTGGGGAGGGCCAGCGCTGTGTGGCACGGCCGGGAGCGAGGGATATGGCGGGCGGAGGAGGGCAGGACTGGCCGGGTGATGCTCAGCCGGATGCCATGGTCCAGCTGCACCTCTGCCCACCCCTCACTCCTGCCGCTCTTCCCGCAGCGACAAGTTGCCTTTTGACTGTGCTTTTATTTCTCCTGCATTTTTTCTTGGTTTTCCCTCTGTCTCAATACACTCTCTGTGCTGTCAGACCTGGTTCTTCTCTTTCCTGCCGGCACAGGAGCAGCTGCTGGGTGACAGACCCCCCGGAGGGCACGGGGGGGTCTCTGCGCATCACCTGGAGGGAGGCTTTAGAAAGCTGCAGGTAGCAAGAGGTCCTGGGTCATATTTTGGGCAAGGATGATTAACTGCAGGCTCAGCCTGCCCCAGCCTGCTTGGCTGGCGAGGGGGTGCAGAATGCACTTTTGGGGAGCTCTTGAGGGATGGGTGCAATACTTGAGGATGCATCCTCAGTTTCTGTGGGGCTGAGCCAGCACAGAGCTTGCTCTGGCACCAGTCCTGCCCCCATCCCTCTGCTCTGCCCCCTTTGTGTCCCCAAGCAGTGCCATCACTAACCTCCTGTCTGTCCCCCTCCAGGAAAGGCGACCGTCCCTCCCCGCCTCGCCCACCTGGACCCCCCGGCTGGCACGGCGCCCGGGCAGCCTGGACGGCTGGGCCAGCCCTGCCTCGGTGCCCGAGCTGGACGAGGGACCCCCCACATCCCCTCCGTGGAGCGAGAGGTCCCTGTCCCCGCTGCGGCAGGACGCCGACCCCCGGGCCAGCCGGCAGATGCAAGCGCGGCTCGCCAGGAACATCATCAACGCTGCCCGCAGGAAGAGCTCCTCTCCCAGAGGCGGGGGGCTGGATGGCTCCCGCCCCTTCACCCCCATCCCCGCCGGCCCCCCCAGCCTGCCCCAGTCCCCCCAGTTGCTGAGGCCGGAGGGCTCCAGAGCCCTGGCACCGCAGGCTGCCCTGTCTACCCGCAGCGTGTTGGGGGGTCTGGGCAGCCCCTCGTCCACCCACAAGAGCCCCCTGCAGTCGCCCCGGGCAGACGGCCCCCAGTTTTGTGCCTCCCCCGGGATGTCCCGAGCCACCTGGGCAGAGGGTCGCCGGCTTCTGTCACCCAGCGTGTCCTCCTGCTCCGTCTCCGGGCTGTCCCCCAGCCCCAAGAGCCCCCTGCCATCCCCCGTGGTGGGCGGCCGGTCCGCAGCCAAGCGTTGCACCTCCCGGTCCCCGACGGACTCGGATGTGTCCCTCGACTCTGAAGACTCGGGGGCCAAAAGCCCGGGCATCCACGGCTTCAACCTCTGCCCCCGCGGCTGGACCAGCAGCCTGCGCCTGAAAACGGGGGGCATGCCTTCTGGGCCCCCCTGCACCTCATAAATCAGCCACCCCCTCCATGGCCCCCCAGCCTGGGCGATGCCACCCAGTGACAAGAACACCCCAACCGTTGGGGCTGTGGTCCCCAAAAACTGGCATCCCTGCTCCCCAGCAGAGCTGCCACGGCCCCTCGGCGTGCCGGGGGGGTCAGGTGCCTCCTGCCATCCCATAGCCCCGCTCTATTTTTACCACCCTAACCTTTCCGGGCAGGACTGCCTGCTCAGCAGGCTGTGGGTGGGGGGGACAGCCAGCCCCCAGCACGGCCCCCTCCCTCCCCGGGGACAGGGACGGGCTGGGTGGTCCCCTGTGAGTCCACTGACCCCAGCAACAGGGTGTCCCCCCCAGGGTGTCACTGCAGCTCTGCTATCCCGGGGTGGCATGGCCAGCACCCGTGGGGTTGTGATGCACAAGGCAGGGGTGGGCTGCACCAAATGGGTGGCACAGCCAGGTCACCCTGTGTCACCATGTCCCACCCTGTCTCACCCTGTCCCATCCTCTCCCAGCCTCTAGATCTGGCTGGTTTCAGCTGAAACCAGATTTTGGGGAGGAAAAATTATTTTTTCATCCCAGCCCCCAGCCCCCCAGTTCTTTGTTGCCTTCTCTTTTTTTAATTTTCATCCTTTCTCAAAGAAATTCCCCCAAACCCTTCCCCAGTGACCAAATCTTTCCCCAGTGACCAAAAAGACAGCCAAAGTTATTTATTGTCACATCAAGGGGACCGTTTACCCGTGCCCACCCTGTCCAGGCAAACGGAGGGACAGCCCCATCCTGTACCCGGTCACTGTCCCCACCCCTGGGGGACGGAGGGACATGGGGACAGCAAGCGCTGTGGCAGTGGGAGCTGCAGGGGGGGGGGGGCTTGGCGAGTGGTGGTGGGTGAGGGAAGCGGTACAGGTTGCAGAGGGTTTGGAGGAGGTGTTGGTGCAGGAGGCAAAGCTGAGTGTCTTGGGGACAGGCTGGTGTCCCCGCAGGGGACAGCACCTTGCAAGGTGGGTGGGCAGAAGCCCCCTGAGTGGGAGAGGGAGTGATGGGGAGAGGAGGGCGTCAGGGTGGACACAGTTACATGGCAGAGCATGGGGAGAGCAGTGGGTGCCAGGAGGGTGATGGGTCCCCAAAGCACTTGTCCCCACCCAGGGATGCAGGAGCCGCTTGGGGTGCTGGGAGATGCCACAGCAGTGACCGCAGCCACCCACCCTGGGGACACAGCACCGAGAAGGGAGGATGTGTTTGGGCTGCCGGGGCTCTGGCACATTCCCCATTCAGGGAGCCCCGTCACCCCTTCCCATTCCCTGGGACACACTGTCAGAGTGAGCTCACCCCTGGTCCCCAGGGTCCCCCCACCCTGCAGCCTGCCCTTCCCGGGACACAGCTTCCCCGGCTCACCAGCAATCACGTCCCGCCTTCACCACGCAGTTGTGTACCCAGCTCCGAAATAAACTGCCGTTATCCCACCTGCCTGGCTCTGATCCGTCCCCAAGGTGGCCTGGACACACGTAGCACATGGCCATGTCCTGCTGCTGCTGCACAGCCATCATCCTGGTCCCCAAGGGTCAGTCCTGCTCCATGATGGGGTGACAGCATCCTGGTCCCCAAAGATCTGCCCTGCTCTGTGCTGGNCGTCCCCGAAGATCTGCCCTGCTCTGTGCTGGGACGACGGTGTCCTGGTCCCCAAGCTCTATGCCAAGGTGGTGGCATCTCAGTCCCCAAGGGTCGGCCCTGCTCCATGCCAGGGTGACAGCATTCCAGTCCCTGAGGGTCAGCCCTGCTCTGTGCTGGGGTGACGGTGTCCTGGTCCCCAAGGGTCAGCCGTGCTCCATGCCAGGGTGACAGCATTCCAGTCCCTGAGGGTCAGCCCTGCTCCGTGCCGGGGTGACAATGTCCCAGTCCCCAAGGGTCAGCCCCGCTCCGCCCCTTTCTCAGCCAGAAATAACTGCTGTCCCGCGGCCGGACCTTGGCATCTGGGCTGGAGCCCAGCACGGGTCGGGGCGAGCCGCAGGGAGCCCGTGGGTGCTGCGGGGGACCATCCGGGACCACTGAGCACTGGTGGCCTCAGCTTGGCTTCAGCCTCATCCCCAGTGCAGCAGAAGAGCATCTTCGATCCCCAGCGCCTGGGACATCCCCTGGCCAGGTAGGGGACGTGAGGTCCCACACTGGGGTCAGCAGGTGGGTGGGTGCACAGGGCTTGGGGACATCCCAGCCTTGGCAGTGGGGACATCGCCATCATGGGGGTCCGGGTATGGTCTCCCCAGAGGGGGTTGAGGGAAGGATGGGGTGCAGGTCCCCAGCTCACCGTGCAGATGGTGAATGTGGAGCTCGGAGCTGGCAGGGAGCTGCGTGCCAGGCACTGGTGACCCCTCAGGGACCCCCTGCTCCCCAGAGCTCACAGGGGACACTGCACAGCCTTCACCCAAGCTGAGGGATGACAGATGCACCAAACACGTTTGAGCCGTGGCCCCACTCCTTACACTTGCTGAGCCGAATGCCCCGGCAGCACCCAAGGGTGCAACTGTGGGTGGGCTGCCTGGAGGGCTGGGACTGGGGCTGGTCCCCAGCCGCCTCCCTGCAAAGGAGCAACCCACCCCAACAGCCACACTGCTGGCCGGGCTCACTGGTCCCCAGCAGGGTCAGGGTTGCAGCTCCTGCACCCTTGGGGCCAGTGGCTGAAAATAGCTTTGCGGAGGCGGAGGTGTTGGGGGGGTGGCAGCCAGGGCCCCTGCTTGCCGAGCGGGCTGTGGGCAGTGGGGGCTGCTCTGGGGGGGCTTGGGAGGCAAGGACAGGGGCTTGCCAGGACAGAGCTGAGGACAATTTCTGCCCTAAAGAAAGGCAGAGAGGAAAGACGACAGGCAGGGACTGAGGGGCAGCAAGCTGTGAACACTTTCCAACATCTGTTGAAGGGAATGGAGAGCAGCATGGGAATGATGCTGGCCAGGGAGGACAGTCAAGGATGATGCTGGGCAAGGGAGATGCTCTGGGATGATGCAGGGCAGGGGAGGTGTTCAGGGACGATGCTGGGCAGGGATGATGCTCAGTCGAAGCCTGGCCTCTCCCCGTGGCATGCCTGGGGCTCACACATCCCCACGTTCGGTGTCACCCTGGAGCTACCTCTCTCTTGCAGCTGGGCAGGATCTGTCCCCCTCCCACAGAGCTGCCCCAGGAGCAGAGCAGCAAGTGATGACCATCATGAAACCGGGTCCTGAAGATGAGGGTAAGGTGGAGCTGGGGGGGCCGTCGGTCCCAGGGCAGGGCTGGGACCAGACTTAG
The DNA here is from genome assembly GCA_013400615.1 of Syrrhaptes paradoxus. NCBI lineage: Eukaryota > Metazoa > Chordata > Aves > Pterocliformes > Pteroclidae > Syrrhaptes > Syrrhaptes paradoxus. Next base: position 79,199 of record VZTO01008499.1, read on the forward strand.
CTCCATCTGAGGCCACCAGCCCTGCTCCCAAGGGTCTCCATCCCTGCTTTCTCAGTCCCCTCTTGCACCACAGCCCCAAGGGGCAGCAATTGCATGTCAAAGGCTGGAGGGGCCCATGCACAGGGGCAGGAGAGGCTGTTGGAGCCTCTAGAGCCAAGATAATTCCCTGACAAGTCCCCAAAGCAAGGAAATGCCAGTCCCTGGTACAGCTCCCAGCACAGGTGCATGGCTGAGCCACACGACAGGGACCCCGACGAGGGCAGACGCTGTCCTTGCACTGGGCAAGGGGGGTGGTCCCCAACACTGCAGCAGCCTCAGCTGTGGCTGTGCTCTCCCCTGCCACCCCCCAGCACCCCTGCTGGACCTGGGCAAGAAGGTGAGCACGCCGCAGGACCTGATGATCGAGGAGCTCTCCCTGCAGAACAACCGCGGCTCCCAGCTCTTCCAGCAGCGCCAGAGGCGGATGCAGCGCTTCGTCTTCGAGCATCCCAGCGGATACAGGAAGGTGGGTTTGCGGCTCACGCCCCGGCTACAGGCGGGACAGCCCTTCCCCAGCTCCACAGCCTCTTAGGGAAGCGACTCCTCCCTGGGCTGGGGGCTCAGCTGGGTGGTCATGCCATGGTGAGATAAAGGGGGAGCAGAGATGGGGTGGTGGGCTGCGTAGGGAGATGGGCGAGCATCGAGTTCAGCATCCACTGAAGACCAGGGGTGCTGGTCCCCCTCTGCACCCACTAACCCCTCTCCTCACCTCCTGCAGATCCCAGGGACGGGGGGCTCGCACCACACTGAGAAAGGTGACACAGAGAGAACAGCAAACGAGGGGACGGTGAGTAGGTGGAGGAAGCTCCAAGGTGCTCTGGACATCCTCCTGAGTCCTGGCCAGGGCAGGGGTTGCTCCCCACACCCTGCTGACTGTCCCCTCCGCAGGCAGGGGAGGACGCTGGGGGACAGGAGAGCTATCACTCCGAGCTCCACGTGGCAGCATCACCCCAGGGCGGCCCTCCCGAAGTGCCCAAGAAGACAGAGAAAGTCTTGCAGATGAGCAAAATCCTCAACCCTGATGCTCTGGCCCCAGGTAAGAGCCTCCTACATCCCAAAGCCGACGCGGTTGTAAGCTCAGTGATGCGGGGCTGGAGGCAGGGAGCCAAGGGGTCCTCCCCAAAACCCTCCCCCAGAGTCTTTATATATATATATTTATGTTATATATACATAAACCTGCCCCCAGCAGCTGGTCCTCCATGGCTGTGCGAAGGCAGGACTGTCCCCAGCCCCTCTCCCCTGCTCAGCCCATTGCCCCAGCCCAGCTGCACCCACAGCAGCCCATGCCATCTCTCCCCCCACAGGATACTCAAGCCCCCTCAAAGAAGTCCCCCCGGAGAAGTTCAATGTCACCGCCATCCCAAAGGGCTATCGCTCCCCATGGCAGGAGCTCCTTGGTGACAAGGACAACGCTGTGCATAGCGAGATCCAGCCGCCCATGAGACCCTTTCCATGGGATTTCAGGAGCTTCAACAGGTAATGTTGGCCAAAAGCCAGCACCACCAGCCTGTCCAGTCCTCGGCCAAACCCTTCAGCCCCAAGAAGCACCCACCATCCTGCCAGGGAAGGACGATGGTCCATGCCCTCGTTACACACCACAGGCGAGCAGCAAGAGCCCAGGTCGCTCTTCTCCTGGCCAGGAGCTCCTCCGTGGCTCCTCTGCAAAGGTCCCTGCCTCCAGCAGCTCTCCAGCTCTCCTCTCAGCTCCACCACGGGCTCACACAGCCTTAAGCAGCTCGATCTCACTGGGTAACCTCAGGGATGAAATTTGGGAGGACTAGTTCTCATGCACATGGTCCTGGAGAAAGAATCGCCCCTGTTCCCAGCTGGGCTCAGCTCTGGGCTGGGTGGAGGAATGGCACAGGCAGTGCCAAGTCTCTCTCCTAATTTCCTGAAGGTATTCAAGCAGCTGCTGAAAACAGTAGGGGTATAAGGTTAATCTTCCCACAAGATACTAAGAGGTCACCAGATTCCTTCCAAACAACACCTGCTTGAGATGGAAGCCTCCAGGCCGGGGAGTCTGTGGTGGCTGAGCCTGGTCCATGCCCGTCTCTGCTCTCCCCCAGCCCTGCGGCCGTGCCGTGGTGCCTGGCGAGGTGCACAGCCCAGGACTGCGGCACACTCAGTCCACCCATGCTTCCCCTCCCACACCAGTGAGAGCGTGGCCGTGCACTGGTCTGCACTGGAGTAGGGCTGAGGGGGAGAGGGGTTAACAGAAGGGACAGGAACCCGCGGGCAGCAAAGGGGCTGTGTTAGCTGTTCCCTCAGGGTCTTCTTCCCCGTTCCTCAGCCATCTCCAGCTTTCCTGGAGCTGGAACACCCGAGGAGGTGCCGTAAGGGGAGAACAAGGAGCTGCTGCAGACGCTTGGCTCTTTTCTTTCAACTTTTAGCCATGTTCCTGCCTCGGCATTTATTTATGGAGAGGGACTGAAGCAAGGGCATGTTTCTGAATAATGCTTTACCCCGTACCATTTCTCCCCTCTCACACGCTGCCTTTCTATTTAAAGTCCTGAACTGTTATTTAATACAGATGGATTCTAATTTAACACCAAGCCTCTCGCCACCTCCTCTAATTCTTCACTGAGGCATGACGATTCACAGAGCCAATCTGCTTTTAACTAGGGTTTTCATGATCTTCCAAGCTGTTGGCTTTTAAATCACTTCTCAGTTCATCAAATACCAAACAGCAGAAAAACAAACTTTCTGGAACAAAGCAGCAAGGGAGAAGCCAGCGGGCTTGCCTAAAGCTGGGTGAATCCCAGCACAGCTCAGGTCACAGGGCAAGGGCAAACTCACCGTCTCAACAGCACCTGCTTTAAAGCAGACTGATTTATTCCCAGCCTTAAACGCTCAGGCTGTGATGCAAAGACCTTGTTAAGGTGTGCTGCCTTAATAAAGAGTAAAAACCAAGCTTTGAGAAGGACAAGCCTTTCCCAGAAAGGAGAAAATTTCTGGAGCAATCCTCTCATTTACCTTCACCACCATTATTTCTTCTCTGTTGCAAAACACTGCCACGTTACTCATGTTCGAGCCGCGCTTCCCAAAGCAAATATTCCCAGCTCAGCCTCATTGAGAGCTCAGCCTCCATATGCCGCTCCAAAACCAACATTCTTGGCTTTTCGGGGGCTGGCACTCTCTTCCCCCATCTCTTTCCACATTTTTCCGGAAAGGGATGACAGCTCTTGCCCCCGCACTGCTCCTCCCGTTACTCATAGTTCAAGAGAAGCTGTCCCAAAAGGCAGGCTGGAGCCAGGGCCAAGCGCAAGACATTTGCCGGCACACGTGCGGGAGCAATCAGGAGGCAGCGCTGTCAGCCTGGCCCTCTGCAGAACACATTAGCTGCAGACCAGTCACTGCTTAAAGAGCAGGGGGCTCGTCACCCTCACCTGCTCTCAGTCTAACCCCTCTCACACACTAAACATCTCTGCTGCTGTTGGCAGAGCTCATCAAGAGAGGAGACGGTAAAGGAACAGGCTTCCTCCCTCCCCTGCACAGCCACCGATGCTCAGGCACCAAACCTCGCTCTCCAGGTGCCAAAGCTTGAGCTGAGGTCGGCTCTGTACACAAGAAACACCTCGCTGGGCTAGCAGAGGCTCTAACAGCATCCTGCAGAGGAAGAGGAGGGTTGTCACTTGCTACAGGCATTGCTAGCTTGCTGCTGGGCTCACAGCTGGGAAGTCCAGACCTGCTTTTTCTATCGCTTTTACAACTGCACCACTTCTCCCTGTGATGTTCTGAGCCTGTTTTCTCTCCTGCCGCAGGAATCCCACCCCGTATGACAAAGCCCTGGTCAGCGACCTGTTCTCTGTGCCTGCCATGGACCTGGATCACCTGAGCGTCCTGGAGGTGATTTCCCACAGACCCAACTTCAACAGAGCTGCGCAAGGTTGGGTGCGGATCCTACCGGAGAGCGAAGAGCTGTAGTACGCACGCTCCCTTCCCCATCGCCACGGCTGCTTTTCTCGCTAGACTCAAACATACTTCGCACGGTAGGAGAGAGGGGAGTGAGTATTCTTCGTGAAAGCTAAGCTAGTGGTCTCGGGTTGTCATCCTCCTCCATGGGAGTTGGACAAGCTCAAGTCTGGGACCATTTTGAGTTCCCCTCGTACCAGCCATTGTCACAGGGGCATTTAGTGCTAAGCTAACCAGCCAAGTTCTCATCGTTAGGGCGAGCAGATCCCCCTAAGCTCCGGTACAGCCTGTCCTCTTCCCTGCCTCGCAGAAAATGACAGAACCACCAGCTGCAACACACCAACCTGCCTCGCTGCTTCTTCACCAACACGCAAGACCTGCTCCATCAGCTGGTGCCTTTGCAGAGAGATTCCGTCTTCACGACAGCTCTGCATCTGCCGTTCCAGTCGGGACAGCGAGAGGAGGCGATGGTTGAGGAACACCAGCAAAACAAGTTACCAGAGGCACTGGTGTGATAAGAGCAGTTACCGTGGGCTTGGCTGGACAACAGAAACCAACGCTGAACGGGGCTCTGCCTGCTCGCCAGCACACATACAGCACAGCAGGGATGGACGGGAGGGGAGCACTGGGAGTTGGAAACTTGCACCTCGTTTTCCACAAGCTACTGGCTAGCACTTGGCAGCTGATATTTTCCCCTTCCTGCTGCCGTTTGCATGCCTTGCTTGAACACCTAAGCCCTTCGATCGACTTACGCCAGATTGGCTCCATGGTCAATAAGGACCAGGCCCTGGACCTGCTGCACTGCAAAATCACAGCAGTCTGGAGACACCGCAACTTCAACAGCAGTGGGAAAGAAAAGCAGCACAGCCCTGAGTCCAGAGCAAGCACAGGCTCCTCCATGAATGTCAAAAATCAGCAGCAAGGGTATGACTACACCAATGTTTTCAACAGTGACACACAGCAGGACAAGCAGCTAACAGTCCACAGGACAGTCATCAGAACATCTGGAAGCCCCTGCTAACAAAGATCTCTGACTTGGCACAGGCTTTCTACAACTGCTTTTGTCAGGTTCTTAATCTTACCCTTATTTAATCTTGCAAAAGCACAAGCATTAGGATAAAAATTTATTTTTCCACCACTGTTGTTAAACCAGCAAGTAAATTTTGTGGTGAAAACGCAGCAAACAGCTGCCTCACTTGCGCAGTGTATTTGTAACGCTGTTCAGGCAGGAAACCTTCCTTGCTCTGTTCTTCCCACAGAAGCAAGAAGGGACAAGCAAACGGAAAGAAGAAAGGTCTGTTCCTGAAACATTAAAAATTTATGATGCTTAACTGCTGTCCTGTTCCAAACCCATCTCCCTCCTCCTTTGTCCACCAGCTGAAGAACCTGTGTGCCCCTGGGGACCTGGCTGGAAATAAAGAAATTGCAGTAATGTGAACTTGCCCGCATTCGAGATTTGTCTGCACAGTGCTCACAGGCCCCAGCTGTAGATTCAGGGCCAGAGCAGTGGCAAACGCTGCAGCCTCCCCCATCCACCAGCAGCCCTCTGCCCTTCCTCCAACACTGCCCTGGGATGGCTCTTACCTGACAAAAAATAAACCAACTACCTGCACCCAAAGCCCTGCTTGTTCTCCAGAGAAATCCAACCTGCCTGCCAGCCGTGACCTCCAACAGCCTGGCAGGGCTGGCAGCATCACAAGGGCCTTTGGTGGCAGCACCAGTGGGACCCCACGGTGTGGTACAGGACAGCACACAGAACTAAAAGGGGGCCCGCTGTCATTGCCCACTCTGCATCTTAGCTTTGGCAGCAACCAAATAAAAATCCAAGTCCTCAGACACTGTACTCCAGGAAGCAAGGTCTAAGCAAAGTGTTGAAAAATTCAAATATTTTAATGTATTTTTTTTTTAAAACAAGCAAATGAAGCTTCAGAACAGGTCCCATCATGTTTTGCTTTACAGAAAGATGTCCACAGATCCATTACGTGAAAGCAGCTGACATAGATAAACTTAAAATCCTCCAGCCACGTGTACATACAGCTTACTCAACAGCAGGCTCCATGCAGGACACAGTTGCTCCGGGACAAACACTGTAGTTGGAGCACAGAAAGAAAAGCTTCATGTCTTATCAAAGCAGGATGAAGTGGGATCCACCTCACAGCTTAAAAGGAGGCTGTATCCCCAGGCCTTAAAAGCCCTAATCATGCTCCAAATATACCCTGGACAGGCTTGCAGCTGCACCGTATCCTCCCCCTGCTGCTGTCAGCAACACAAGCCCAGGGCTAAAACAGGCAACTGCTAACCTGTCACTCCACATCATGCCTGCACTACCCCAGGGGCTGCTCGCATGACCTAACACTTGTCTTGTTCAGAACACGCAGGATTACAAGTGAAGTATCTAAAAAAGTTTTGGGGTTTTGTGTTTGGTTTCGTTTTTTTTTTAAGCAAGATGTCAGGAAAAAGGTGTAAAGGAAATTCCGGGGCAATACTAAGGCAAAGCCATAGGTTTGGCACGTCCAATAAGCTTGTTTTACAGCTCTTATTCTGTTCTGATTTAATACCTCGTTAGAATAATAAGTCATTAGTTACCTGACAGAGAGAAGAGTCTGCGGTTACACTTAAATAGTCCCCAGTGTTCAGACTGAGGATATCAAACTGTCTTGAAAAGGGTTTGGTTTTGTTTTTCTGGAAGTTTATTTCAAAAGTGTGCAAATGGGATACATGGATAGCACTGTAATTCTGGAACACCTGATCCACAGACCCCCGACAGCCCTTCTGTCTGCTCCCCGCCCTCCCACCCCCACCCCTCAACACTAAATGAAAGATCTGGGACGTATCAACAATCCAACTAGCTAGCGGAGACACGGAGCTCAGCTTGCCCGGTGTCTGCAGGCAGGGAAATAAGGCTTCTCTAGCTCACCCACAGCTCAACATACGGCGCTACCACGGGAACTAGAAAATAGCATTTACTTAAACGCTGAGGGTGGCTCGATGTGCTAGGGGCTGCTGTGCTTTCCTGCGTGCGCGCCCATCCTCTGGGGATCTTGAGACGGGTAGTGAATGGGGCCTGGGGCTCTCATGAAGGGAGGCGGGGGTCCCATGGCGTGGAACATATGTGGTCCGAAACCTGCAGAAAGTAAGTTGTCAGGTTCAGACAACGCAACAGAAAAACCAGCGCTGATGTACTACTGCTCAAAACTACCAACAGAACAGCTGGCTTACAGCTGTGCCTTAGAACAGTGCACATCTCTCATAATTCCTCAAATCTCCAAACTCCTTCCCCTCTTTCCAGTACAACTGGGGACAATCCTTACCCAGCGCACATCCTTACTCACAGATAAAAGCTGCTGGGGACACGGGACAGGTGTCTGCAATGCCAATCTAAATGCTTTCCACTCAACTGTGGAGCAAAGCAAACACATCCACAAGAGTCTGACATCCCATAAAAAACGGGTCTCAGGATAGATATAACACACTGCCAAACACAGGCAGGCATTCAACCAGCTGCAGAACTACCCTTTGAAGTTCAGGTTAATGTGCCATTTACGCAGCCAGCAAGAGCACTGAGTGGGTCTCAGTACCAGTAACTGGGATTTCTGACATGCCTGAGAATTTGCAAGTGAACACACTGCAACAGGCAGCTCGGTTTAATTAAACTGTGCTGACAGCTCATTTAGATCATCTGTTTATATTGCATGATCAGGGATGAGGAAAATCAACTCATGGCACGCACCAGCGCTACAGCGCAGCCGAGCAAGGAGGACTAGATCGTCTAACACAACGTCAGAGACCCCACGTGAAGGAGAAACACAAATACCTGGGGGTGGTGGCGGAGCAATGCCAGGAGGAGGTGGCAAGGCAATGTTAACCACGGCTGGAGGGCCACTCGGAGGTAAGTTGAAGTAATTTGCAGAAGCCTCCTCTTCTGCAGCTGGAGGAGGGGGGAGAGCTGCAGAAAAAGTACATGGTGATTATGGAAAATATCTTGGTTAAAATACACAGAGGTATCTGCCTTCAGAGAGGAGGAACAATCAGTTCCTCCACAGGGCAAACTGCTGCTACTATTGCATGTATGAACCAGAGCGAGAAGTAGGACAGCACTGAAACTCCAGAACAGTCAACATTTTTCTTCACCCGAAACCAGTTTTGCTTTTTCTGTCACACAACACTAAGTGGACTAGGAAAACATTAACCAAGCCTTGAAAAGCGTGGGTTGCCAGTATCTTAGACCCAAGTAACTTTAATTCAGCGTTAACTTATCACTCACCACATAAAGAACACTCTTTTCATCATGAATTTGCTTCTAGACAAAGCTCACCTTCCATCCCAGCTGGATCTGCTGCAAACTTCCTGTAAGCATCTGCTCTGAGCTCACCGTTGCCTGTGCTGTCCTGAACCCTGCTACTGCTCTCGGAGGTTCAGCACCAGCCTCTCTCACGAAAGCAGGTGAGCTTTAAGTGTTTCAGAGGTGAAAACAACTCCCTTACCTCCAGGAAGTCCTGGAACTGGCTCCAGCTTTATCCCAGATTCTGTAGTGCCTTCCTTGTCCTTTTCTTTTCCTCTTGCTGCCTGGGACCTAAAAACCCAACAAAAGTTTGAGAACAAGGATGAGAAAAAGCAGGATAAGCAGATATTTGCATCACAATGTTTTTACATTATCTCATCCAGATCCACTGCTTCAGGCCAAAGATGAAAAATTCACAGAACATCAGAGACAGCTGGTACAAAGTGTGCAAACAGTGCTTACAGGAGATAGATTCAAAGCAAAACTACAGAAATTCATCCATAACCCTCAACCAGGAAATCCCTTACACAATTTGAATAATCTCCAACCCAGATGCCACTGCTGAAAGAAAACCAAACCGTAAGAGGACCCCAACTATTTACCATATCAACATCTACTCCAGTGTAACACATCCAAACCTGCTCATCAAGGCTGTGTAAATCAAGTGAAGGACCTTGTGGCAGTATCCTCCAAGGCGTCCTCCCCCACACTCACCTTCCCCATTTGACATTGAGCCTGCGACCATTGACAATGAGCTTGTTGAAGGATTTCTCAGCAGCCACTTCTGCAGCTTGCCGGGTGGCAAACTGGATGAAAGCACACTGCTGCCTCTGCACTACAGTTATCGTCCGAATCTCTCCAAACTGGTAGAAGTGATTTCTGTATGGGGGAAAAAAAAACAATTATGAAAACGTGCTCCTCACCACCACAGGGTACACAGGATTTCATTATGTGCTAAAATAGATATGCTCAGATCCTTTCTTTTCTCCATCACCAGTTCAGACTAACCAAGTCTCTTGTTCCTTTGTGCAATTATGGAGCAATAAAAACTCCACAGCAGCTTTTCTCAGCAGCTAGATGGAGAGAGGTTATGGGACTTTCTTGTAAAAAATGTAACACAGTATCCCAAACAGCTCAGAAGGATGAGTCATCTTTAAAGAGAGAAATTTTAATCAAAGCATTTGAAATGTGCCTGTTTATCTGTTCTCCAACAAGCTGGCACTCCTCTGCACTTGCCCACCAACCAGTTCTCCATTAAGGAAAACTGAAAACCAGATTTATTTTCTTCCTTGCAAGAGAGATTTCCTCACTTGAAGATGAGCAGTATTCAAAGCATCAAATAAAAAGGCAAAGGCGATGCAAATTCACCAACACACCTGAGATCCGATTCAGTGATAGTATCTCCAAGCCCTCCAACATACAGTGTAGTAATAGTCTTGTCATCAGGGGGGTCTAGACGAGGCATGGTTGATGCTCGTTTCAGAAGTTTATCAGCCACAGGATCATTAATTCCATAGTAACGATCTTTGATGTTCTGATCAGCCAGAGGATCATCTGGATCTGTAGGTTTCTCGTGTCTAAGGTTCAGCAAACAAATCACGACACCAGTCACAGCTGCGTCAGGTTAAAATGACTACAACTGCCACCCTCCCTTCCAAAGGCCTCTGGTCACTTATATACTTAACCTCGCTCACATAAACGTGCCAAAATGGAACAAAAAGCCCTGAGAATTTAAAATGCAGCCAGGACTGCCTCAAGTTCTGAATGAACGGCACTTCTGACAGCTGAGCACTCAACACTACAAAATACAAGAGCTGGATTTCAAACAGCCTCTTGTTCAAATACAAAGATCTCTGACTGAGGGGACTGACGCCATGAAGGGAAGAAATGAGCTATGCAAGGGCAGAGCTGCGGTCACTGCTTTGGCAAAACACAAGACCTCACAGCTAACTCCCCACAACAAAGATTCATTCACTGGCGCTGCGTGCCAACTGAATGCAAGTTTCGCGCTGACCCCCGTCACAGGGTTCCATCTCCTGTCCCCTGCAGCGTTTCCTGCTCTTCGAACCCCAAGGGGAGCTGTACCTGACCGCGGGGAACAGACCAACTGTTTAAGCTGTATCTGTACCTGTAGGGACACTCTTCTCCTCTCTTGCATTCTCCTTTCACCCAGAAGGAACAGATGTGAGGACGGTTACGTTTATAGTAAGGAGTGGTCCGAGCCAGCTTCAGCAGCATGTCACTGGTAGAAGTAGCTTTTCCTAGAGCACCAACAGGTCTAGTGCCATCAGAATTGGATATCTAAACAGTAGTTAAAACACAAACAGTTATGCATATATCACCCCTGAAAACTAATGCACAGAATCAGAGCAAGCAAATGACTTTAAGATAATGCTAGGTCATTCCTCCCCTTTCCTCCCTTATACACATCCACACAGCGAGCGTGATTATAGCTACACCTTCCTACCTCTCGCTCCATGTTCTGGGTGTAGTACTCCTTATTGACGTCAGACTTGGGCATTTCATCCTTAAGGGAGAGTCCTGCATCCCGGACTTGAATAGGCAAACCTAGAATGAAACAAACAAAAAAAACCCAACAAATCCATATGAAGCAGAAGCTGAAAGAGCAGAAATAGTTACTGCACCCTGCATTAGCCAGAGATAACTCAGCTGCTGCTCAGGTGAACCTCACAAGAGATGTGATCACCAAGAACTGTTCTTCTCCACTACTGTCTAGAGACAACTGTGCCAATTACATGCACACGTGTAAAGACATTTCACCAACTTTAATTTCAGAGGCAAGCAAAGCAGCTTCTTCTCTTAGTTTTCATGTTTTGGTACACACCATATTCCAGGTCAAGCAGACAGGTTTGACAGACGTTCTTCAGCTTGCTGCATGTCTGGCATACTTCTGTTTTCTTGAAACGCATACGAACACCAGGGCACCAGCGGAATACTGTGAAAGGCCTGGCACAAATCTGAAAGACAGAAAGTTGGCACTTGTATCACTACCACACAGCAATGAAGCTACCATTCTGGTTCTTGCACAGAAACTGAAAGCTTAAACACCTCTAATCTTTAAACTGAAAATACAACTCCTTCATCTTAGTGCTAAGATTCAGACCTCAAGAAATATTTGTCTCTGTTTAGTGCCTTACTTTGACAGGAGATAGTTTTCAGAAGGTTTTTTATTGTTGTTTTTTTCATTGATTACAATAACCTGCATGCTGAAAGCAGATCTACTCAAAGGAAAAATAAATTCTCCTTCATTCCAGGTGATGTCAGTATAGAGCTATTAGAGATAAATTACCAATTATCTGTAAATCAGTCACCAGCATAGCAGCACGTCCAGTGACAGGTTATGAGACTTTTGGTCCAGAAGACGACTACTGCTCCCTATCTTACCTTGTGGAACAATGCATCTGCTGCATGTACAGCGTGAGGAAGGAAAGCAAGATTTCAACACATACCTTCTCCCTACCTCAGATAACAACTGATAAAAGGGGCAAAAAATGCCTTTAATTTCCCTCAGTCAAGACAACACTAAATATTTCTTGCTCTCAGAAATAAGCAAGGCTTATCTCTTAGACAGCTAACACAAATCAGCACCTAGCCATGAATAACACATTCAACGAAAACGTAAACTCCAGTTAGTTATTTACACACCACTTATGAGTAAAACCAAACTTGCAAAAGAAAATATAAGATCATTTAAAATGCTGGAACACCTTCAAATATAGCATGATATTTGCAAAACCTAATTCTGATAAACATGAGCAAATCCCAAATCTGTCTGAACAGTCTTCGGCAATTTTAGTATTTTAAGACCAATTGACTTTGTCTAACACAGCGCACTGACCTAAAAATGATGTAGTTACAGAAACATTTTAAGTTGATAACCCAGATAAACACTTTTCTGAAGACAACAGGTTTTTTAACGCTAAAATGTGTTACTCCCAGATGCACACCAATTTAGACATTGTTTCTTCAAAAGACAACAAACATACCTTGCATTCTTTTCCATATTTTTCTTTGGTCTGAAACATAATCAAAAACAAAAAAAGAAAATGTAAAGTATCATCATTTCAACAGAAATCATGAAACATATCATTGATGTTATAGCACAGTGGTTTCTTCCCTAATTATACTGCATTCAGACTCACCCACATCAGTGCTTTGGGCTTACACCTTGGCAAGTCAACAGGACAAAAGAAATCCTAAATAAATCTCAATCCATTTTTGTTTTAGAAATATTCATTATAAGCACGGTACTATAGGCCCCACCTCATGCACCAAGGAAAGGTGAGAATGAAATGGAACATGAATTTTTAATCAAAGATTACATCATTATGTGAAATAAGTACATGAAAATAAACCAGTTTAGAAACTGACAGTCTATATTGACAGTCAGGTTATGTTTCACAAGAATGTCACAGTTTCTCTCAGTAAACTTGGTGGAATGGAAATGCAAAGGATAATGTAAATGTAGGTCATAAGCAACCAGATTGAGCACAGAGAAAAGCAACATAAAATAGCACGACTCATTCTGCATGGAGAAAACCAAGGTAAACAAACAAGGATTTGAATTACCATCAGACAGACTTCGTAAGACAGTTTTAACTTACTTTTACAGGTGCATATTCTTCACATTTTAGAAATCCTTCTAAATTTTTTAATACTTCAGCAGCTTACTGTTCTCCACATCACTCAATTTACCAGTACCAAACCTTTGTTTTCGAGTATTTCCTGCACTCTACATATTGGACTGTATCACCTTGCTCTCCTTTTTGACTTAGTTCTTAAATCATATACCTAAGGCCATGACACCACATATCAAGAATGGCCAGAACCCAATCCTGTTGTGCAGAACCAATTAGGAGTGCACACGCACCTCGGCCTCTCCTCCGATAGCCAAGCTTGTCTTAGTCCCTGAAACCCAGCAGTTCTAGGGCCAGCACAGAAGAAAGGACTGTACTGTCAGACAGGCACGTACCATTCGAATATACGGGTTTTCTCCAAGACATGTCTGGCACAGAATCGGGAAATCCTGAATTGAGTGAGAATAAAGAAAATCAGGAATTTGCAATGAACCTGCTCATCATAACAGCATTCAAATCACACTTTGAACCAATGAGTTAAACTAATCAGACTGTTTGAAAGACATAAAAAGACTCATTCAAAACCGGTCCCTGGGAGAGCCAAGACCCAAGGCCCGTATGATGCAAGAACCACGACCTACCAGCTATTCCCGCTTGAAGAGAAACTTAGAACAAACAAACAAAACAGATATTCCTGACACCTCAGCTACTCCGCGACCTGACTGCGGCAGCTGACACCACCCCACACCCCTCAGCCTCCACTGTGCCCCCCAGAAAAGGCCTCACCTCGCAGAACGCGGCCCCGGGCACACGACGGGCCCAGCTCAGCCCCTCCCCAGCCACCGGACCCCCCAAAGCCGAGAAGGGGGGCGCGGACGGGGTGCCCACAGCAGCACCCTGCCTTGCCGGTCAGGAGGGCCCGGGCAACCGTCGCGACCCCTTCCAGGACCGGGAGGTCGCAGGGCCGCAGCTCCCGGGGCAGGTCCCCGCGTCCCCCGCCGCTCACCCCCGCCCTGCGGCCTTGTCCCCTCCCCGCCCACGGCAGCGAAGGGCCCCGCTGGCCCCCCGCCTCTCACCGCATCCTCCCAGTTCTGCCGGTTGTAGGTGTTGGAGCCCAGCGACGTCGACATGGCGCCGGGCCCAGGCTCCGCTCCCCTCAGCCGCCGGAAGCCCCCGCGCCGCTCCGCCTCGATCCCGGCAGGCGGCGGGAGCCGGAAGTGACACCTCTTCAAAGAGGCGACGCGGTGAGGTCAGCAGCGCGCCGCGAGGGCGGAAGGCGCTCTAGGCACGGCGAACCATAGAGCTGAGCTAAAGGGGCGGGAACGGGCGAGGCGGGAAAAACCACATGGACCAGGGGGCGCTAGGCGAGACCATGGGGACAGGGGGCGCTCAGCTTGGGGTTTTAATTATTCTTCTTTTCTAATGAACCGCAGCAAAAGAACCAGCACAAAGAATCCGAGAGCCACGTTTGCTTTATTGAAGGTCGCTACACAACATCAAGCAGTAAGGTGACAGTCACCTGTGGGGAAGGGCGGACAGAAGGGGGACAGACATGGGGACACACCGACACCTCTCCTATCGCCTACAAGCACCTAAGGGGAGGGGAAAATCTCACCGAGCTAATTAAGCTCAGAATATCACAAATCAACACACCTTTTGTTTTTAGTGAGAAAGGCGCAGGTTGTGTGCACCTGCAGCAAACCCCAGCCCAGCACTGGGGGAACACAGTGGCCACCAGCCCCGTTGGGACCTGGAGCCTCAAGGCCTCCATCGGTCACTGGCTCATCCCTGGAAGGGGCTCTTCTTCCAAATTAGTGTCGCAAGTGTAGCAGCTATTTCGCCTACCGAAGAGGAGTCACGGCCAGAGGTGAAGGGTGTTACCCGGACAGGTGAAGCTGCAGCAGGCGCTAGCACTATACATTAACTATGAACTACAAGTCTTCAACTCATGCTGTACATCTGCGTGTAACCTACACAAAGTTGTAAACAGGATGCCTGGCCGCTTTGAGAGCTGCTGCAGGATCTAGGCTGTAAGGCGTGCATCCCCACAGGCACACCAAGGCAGATTTAACACATTACAGGAGAGGTTTTGGGGGGCTGCACCACCACCTCCCCAGGCAGCAGGCAGCCCCAGCCCACCCTCCACTGCAGGGGATCTGCAGCTCCAGGCTGGCAGAACCATGGCACAAGTGTCTTGAGCAAGAGAGCCACAGCTGGCTGGTATCCAAGCCTTTCCCAGCATGGCAGCACATCAAAGCCCATCAGCAATGTTTAACGAAGGTCAATGTCTGAATTGTGAATGCAGCTGGAGTCTCTGGAGGAAGAGCGATCTCACCCGCTTGCGCTAAGCTACTGCAGTTACTGGTAATTCAGTATGCTGGATACACCGCTCTTAATTCCTGATTTCAGCTTGGGCTACAGCCAAATTACACCCCAGATGAATTACTGCATAGTACAGCGTATGCTAGCTAATGTGTAACTGTCTCTCCACCTTTACACCTCCCTCCCACCCCTCTCAATCGGAAAAAGCCAGAGTAAGAACTCAGCCTCTGTAGTTTTATGTATACTGGACCTAACCGTAACTCTCCCGGTGTCATACCCTGATTGCTACCCCTATTAATTCATGTTAATGACCTGAAGACTGCCAGGCAACCTCTCCAGAGCATCCCTGCCTCAGTCAAGAGCTGTTCCAGAACCGGAATTCCCAGCTCACAGCGCATCATGCTGCCACGTCCACCTGCAGGCCAGCGGGCTGACAGCGGGCTTGGCTGCCAGTCACACCCATGAACACTACAGTACACTACATTTTGAGTTTAAAGGCAAACCGATCATTTCCTTTGTGAAAACACACCTATCACCTTGGCTAAGCAAGCTACATGTGCCAGAGTGTTAGGGCTGTATATGTCCTAGTCCCTCACAGCTGAGGTATCCTACGAGGAAGCACAAAACCAAGAAAAGAAAGTGACATGCTGCTGCCAATAACGCAGCAGACATGGCCACCTCCTAAAAATCTTTTTTTCAGGAAGGGCATAGCTCTATGTAAAAAAGAAGTTCACTATCAAGTATGTAACATCAGGTTTGTGGGCTGACACGATGAAGAAAAAAAGATGAGTTCTTTCCTGTTGATCAGACCAAATTCAGCCAGGTGTAGTGAGAATGTGGAGAAAGCGAGATCTTTCTCTGTGCTGAAACACGTGCTGCAAGTTAAACTAGCCTGTGGCGGTGTGGGGAAGCACAGCAGTAGTTAGTGGGCACTACAACAAGAGGAGCGAGAACAAGCCATCCCAAAACACGGCACCCTCAGCCACCTCCTCGCAGGCCGGCTGGGGCCCGTGGCTCACACCCACACATCACAAAGGAGCTCTCACAGAACGTTTCACCAGGTGCTTTCTTCACTGTGACAGTCCGTCCTGCAGCCAGCCGTCAGGGCGCAAGCGTTGGGAGCATCTATGGGAGCACTGGACCGAGGCTGAGCTCCACGTGATGGGTGAGCCAGATGACCTCAGAGGGGTGATCGCCATCCTCGGTGGGCCGGATCGGAGCAGCAAGGTTTTTAAATTCGTGCTTCATCTTGAAACTCACGGTCACTTCGCCCTCTTCTTTCTGTGGAGTGACCTTGATGAAAACTCCTACCTTATTGGCTTTTCTGAAGGCAATGACACTACAAATCAGAAAACAAAAGAATGGTGGGTCAGCCAAGTTCCCAAACAATTGTGCTGAGATTTCTTCAGACACCACACAGGAGAGATGCACAGTTTATGGATGAATATGCCCTGCTAGAACAGCCACCATGGTTTCTAGCTTACCCCCCCCACTGCTCTTTTTGCAGGGGGCCCACA
>VZTO01008500.1:1817-80483 GCA_013400615.1 Syrrhaptes paradoxus
CCCCCACTGGCCTTCTTCCTTGACGTAATAACTTTCAAGAAGTTTAATAGAGGATAGTTACAACTGAAGAAATGTAAAGATTTCCCCTCCTCCCTCATGTATATGTCTCTGAATTGCATGCTCAGAGGGGAGTTGTTGCTGGGGCTGAGCAAGGGAAGGGCTGGATCTAAGACCCCAGCATGCAGAAGCAGCAGCTGTGTGTGTTTTTGCTGCTGGTACAGACCTGGACTGCAGTGAGCCTAAACCTATGGAAAAAAGATCTCACCAAACAAATTAACATCTGTACCTGGAATTTTAGCTTCTTTATTTGATATTTCAAGGCTGCCCTACCATGACTATTGACTTGTCTCACCAAAGAAACTCCCTTTGGCCAAAGCACTGATTCAGTGGAGAGCTTCCCCATGCATTCACTTCTCTTCATTAGTTTCAAAGTTAAATCTATGAATAAGGGTTATTTTGAATTGGGGTAAGGAACAGCTGAAACCAAGGAACTGATTGAGTTGGGCATAGGCAGCATCAGGACTATCTTGGGTGTTTCTGTGGTGTCTAGAATTGGACAGGTTCTGTCACTGGTTGGGGGATCTTGTCTTCAACTTGTGAGCGGACATTTGGGGAAGAAAAGAGGCTTGAATTCTTGCTGTGTGTAGTTGCATGACTATAGCAAAGGCAGTAACTGTGCATTGTGAGAACTGCTGGAGGAGGCAGGAGTGTGGAAAGATCGTGATGGCCAGTTCTTGCACTTAAACTCAGTTATTGATTATTTGAGCCCAAGATCTAAATTTGTTTTTAATCTCACATCATTGTCTCCATGCATATCATAGAGTCCTGCAGTGGTGAAATTCCTATATGGCCTCTATGGTTGAATACATTTGTTCTTAGAGACTTACTAGAACAGAGAGCCTGTATGTATCTTTTGCAATTTCTATTTATAATTTCTCATTGTTTCAAGTACTCTCTTGGAAGGTGGAAAATAAATGTCTTATTAATTTCTTTTACATTCACAAATACCAAGTTTTCCCTTTATAATAATTTCATCAGGAGTGTGTGGACTTTGTCCTGTGATGCAAATCTTTAATTAAACCTTTTGCTTAATTTTCTTTACTAAGATTGCAAAATGTTATACACTCTCACAGGTGCTTTCAGAGTTTGTCAATATTCAGGAGTACCAAGCAGGGGGGAAAAAAAAATTGGAAGTCTAGGTGTGTCTGGGACAGGTGTTTCGTATAATCAACAATAATCACTCTCATGCACAAAGGAAAATCTCACTACCAACGCAAACTGGATACTGAAAGGAATTTTGCTCGCTACTGGCAAATGTTACATAGCAAATTTCATACCTTTTTCTTGCATGTGCCAAAAACATTGGAGTCCAAATCATTTAGCTGAATTGTACTTAAAAGGCAATGATCCAGTACAGTATGATTCCTGTAACTGAATCATTTTGTGGTCTCTCTGGGTGTTATTAAATTTAATGTCAGAATAGTAGGAAAGACGTCTGAAAGCCATTTAATATTGTCACTGGAAAGAAGTTAGATTATGCTCAATTTCTGACATTAATGTGCTACTTAAGGTAATTTATCATATTGTGGTATTAAAAAAGACATCCTTTTTACAGCGGCTGCTCTGTAGCATTCTAATTTGCTATTTTTCTTTAGCATGGCAGGAAGCCTTTTTCATGCAAAATGTTTTTTCTGGGGTTCTATTCAGCTCATTCTTCATAACACTGCATCACTTACAACAGCAACTCTAAGTGCTTGTCTCTTCCAAGGATCCTGTCAATTTTTTATGTTAGAATGACAGAATCCTCCTATGTGAGACAGTTGGAAGTGGAGCATTTAAAGAGAACCTGAATTGTCAGACATGTTTCTTGGACAGGTAGATGCATACTGGTCTCCATTTATGTGTTTTAGACATTTATTTTCATTTAGGCTTTACCAAGTCATAGCTAAGGTACTGCTAATATGATCTACCGATCATACAGGGTTTTCTTAAGTGTGCTGTATGTCCCATCAACTGGTTCTTATGGTTTGATGACGGATAACAAATAGGTACTTAATTTTGTCATCTTTATTGCTTCTTCTTTCCTAATGACTAGAGTGTTATTTCTGATATAAGTCATGTATCACACTAAGTACTCTTCTGTCCATGTATGCAGTCCTGTATCATCCAAGGTACATAATCCTTGCCAAAATGCCTTGAACTGCTTAAACAAAAATGTGGAAAAATTAGATAAAAATACACATTTTCTCCTATTTTGTTTTCACCTTTAAAAATAGAATAGTTTTATTCGTGTCTTGTGGGAGTAGAGAATCAATTCTTCTTTAACAGAGTACAATACAGAAATGGTTTGGTTTTTTTTAGGTTCTCCCAGGGGAGCTAGATGGTCTATGCTAGCATAGCAATTTTGCATATAAATTTGCCATCCATTGGTAGCGGCAGTATATGAAAGGCTTGTAAGAACTACCCACAGTAAACCAATTTAGCAAGGGTTATATATCTGTCAGTTACAATTAAATCCATGAAAAATATTGGCTCTGAACTAGCACTTTTGTAATTCAATTTACACTGTAGTTGAAAAATAAGTGATTTCATTGGAAAATGGTCTTTATTCAACTGAATGTGAATTCTTTGTAATTTCTTGCTGAGAAATCTTGATTCAGAATGGTGGATGTCTAAACATAGTTATTTAATTAACCTGCTGTTATACGCCATTTTGTGAACATCGGACAAAATTAACTTCCTGGCTGCACGGTGCCTGTCAAGGATGTGTGTTTCCAGGGAATATTTAGTGTCCGTTCAAATTTGATATAATGACATTTATTGCTAAAGACCAAATTGCTTGTTCATTTAGGGATTATGATACTGCTGTAATGCGGAATATGACCAGCATTTTTAGAATGGATTCCAGTATAGTGCCGCCACTTTCCCAAAATACAGACAGATAAAGTCAGAGTTTATTTTAGTAAAAAAGGCTCGAGTACATTTTTTAAAATTTTACATGCTTTTAAATTAATTCCTTCTATTTTTTTCCTTCTCATTCTGTCCAATTTGAAAATTGACAACTATATAAGCATCAAATGCTAACAGAGCATCACTGTAAACACATGCACACTGCATATGCATTGATTTCAAAGGAGGTACCATATGTTACAGTTATGCCTGTGCTAACATACGTGGCTGGGTCAGGGTCTTAATTTCTTCAGCATTCAAAATGCCATGGAGTCCAGTCATTACTTAGTGAATTAGTGGAGTCTTCTCTGTCTACATGTCTGCCCTAAATTAAACTAGGTAGAGTATTTGGCACCCTTCACTCCACTGAAAGATGAATGACCATTTTCTGNATCTCCTTTCATTACAGGGTAATAATCAGTGTGAAGCTGACTGCCTCAGTCTCCTGACTGTTTCTGTCTAAAATTGTGTAGGATTGTGTCATTTTCTCTGTTATCACTGGTTCTTTTCTCTACAAATTCAGCCTTGGACGTGATTTCTTCTGTGACGATGCACGCCTCACTGGTCTCAGAGAATTTTTGTGTTCATTGACGCGTGGCTTTACCATAGCTCCATTCAATTCAGCATATCCAGAATACATGTGCTGTATTAGACAAAACTGCTAGCTTCCCTCTGGCCATCAGTCTCACATCCATGTCTTGCTACCAGAGAGGGTTCACAGGTTTTTGGTTTGTCTCTTTTTCCAAACCAGCTTTCTGGCACTGACATCTGCTTGAAGTTCTGCACTATCTTGGCCAGTCCTGAAGCCAGCCCATTACTTTGGTTGCTGTTACTCCCTTATCCTGTTCTCCTCATCTCCAGCTGGAAATCACGAGCCTACACAAAGGGGGCACATGGAGATGACACTCCTGGAGGAGATCACAACATAGGAATAGTGACTGCCACGTGGTGATGGGGCAGAAGGTCTCTTCTTGTGACCCTTAGGTGTGAAATGGGGTAGACGGTAGCAATGGAAGAGGAGAACTAGTACCAGCCAGCATCTACATCTCTCAGTTTCTGAGATACTTCAGTGTTTAGGTCAGAATTGTTAAATATGCATCTAGATTTGACTTTCATTAGGGTCAAAGATGTCAAGGTCTAGAGTTTTGGCTCAGGGTTCCAACAAATTACTGATATTTGAGTGGGTCTGTGGTTCTCTAGTGATCTCATCAGATGTTTCTAAAACAGTGTGGGGTTTAGCCCCAGAGTCCTCCACATAGCCATCATCCTCCACACAGGGGACCTGTTTTTCCCCCCTCTAATTTTCTTCAGAAATCTTCCCTTTACCACTTTGTCTCCCTCAAAATTCTTTATGTGTGCATTAAACTGTAGTGTGATTTTTGTTTTTATGCTTCAGCATCCGTCCTCTGGGTTTGCCCTTACATAGCTGGAGCAAATGAATTCTGGCTTGCAGCTGTTTGCTTTTGTAGCGTTTCTTTTTCCTGGCTTCCGCTGCATACTGATAGATAGATAAACTTAGGGAAAAAAAAAAAAAAAAAAAAAGATTCCTTGATTGCTATGAACCTCTTTCCCAGCCTTGCCAGTGGAGGTTAAAATTACAGTCATTGTTGTGCTGGGTGGGTGAGTGGGCCTTGGACCTTATGCCACTCATTTCTAGGGCTTTTCCAAATTCTCTGCTTGTTTATTTATTTTGCAAATTCTTTATCTTGTAATGGCATATTCAGGATGTATTTGCCATCTTCTTTTCACAAACACTTCTGATTTTAATAGGGTTTCCTTCAGCAATTCTGCTGACCTCCTGATTCCTGCAGAAACATTAATTTGGAAAGTTCGGCAGCAGAGTATCAACCCCCAGTGTACAACACCCAGCAGATTAGAGTCAGTTTATTAATGAGATACCTCAGTGGTTTGCATGATTTCAGCTGTCTTCAGGCACTGAGAAAGATGTTAATGTGCAAGTATTGTAATGTTTGTGTTTCTTTTATTTTTGTTTGCAGAAACTGAACTCAAATACAAACCTATCCTCTTTTTCCATCAACATCCTCATTAAAATGGAGCCTCTATGCAGTATTCAATGTCTGTATGAATGCCTACGTACAAATCCTTGTATCCTTGATAATGATAAGCTTCCACTTGTAATTCTTTTTCTTACTCTGAATCTTTCTGTGACATTGAAGAAGAAATACACAAGAGGGGAGAAAAGGAAATAATTAAAATTCCCAGTTCTAGCAGGAAGGGTCACCTCCATCACAGGATGTGCCATCTTAGCTCTCCTTAAGGAATCTAAAAGTGGTTAGGGCAGAGGTGACCTGAGCCTGAGATGACTCTTCTGGAATCACAATATTTGTGTTATCTTTCATTTCTTTGTGTTCTTTCTCTCTCTCTTACCCTGCCCCCCATGGCCATTCCTTTTAGCTCTCTTCTTTTTTTTTTTTTTTTTTTTTTTTTTCTTTCCCCAGGCCTGTTCTTATTCTTTCAGACCTGTCTTATTCTTCCATTCCTTCATTCATTTTCCTCTGAATTCCTTATCTTGTGTTTCTTTGCTTTGTACAAGTGTTACCAGTAGCTGGTACCACTGCAGTTGGAGCTGACCACCGGAAAGCTGGCTATATTGTTGAATAGCTGGTCACAGAAGGTGTGCTCCTGAGTGGGCCTGAAATTCATGTTATTGTGCTTAATTGTAGCCATTCATTTTCATAAGCAAACTAAATCATTAGAGTGCAGTGCAGGTATTGCTGCTTTGCTCCCTAGTTACAGGCCAAAGTTACTTTAAGATTTACAGGTTCCTCTGTTTTCTTGAATCCTCCCCTCAGTGCAAGCCCTTGTGTCTGGATGATTTCTCTCACTGCACGTTGCTATCTCTATAGGTGAGCATGCCTTTTGTATGAGAACTAGCTGAAGAGACTCAGGAGAAAATGCAGTTAAGTTGATCCTTAAGGCAGGAACCATGCTGGCTCTATAGTACACTGCTTTTTCTGCAGTACTTACCCCCGAAGAGTACTGGGATGAACTTCAGAGCTGAGAATATAAACCTGTCACTTACGATTGGTCCTGAAACACAGGGGGCAAGAAGTGGAAGAAGAATAAATAGTAAACACCAAACGTCTTTTACATACTCAAAGAGCGTGCATGCAACCAGGATCTGCCTGCACTTGGTTTTTGATGTTGCGAAGGGATGTGTTTGAGTAATCTTTGTGCTTGTTGGCACTTTTATGAGCATTTCTGCTTCATTTCTCAGTGAAGACAGAGTTGGGCTCAGCATCACAAATGCGTGTGACGCATTATAACCCTACAGTTTCTGGTGGGCATCACTTACAGATAGATTTAGTGGGCAGGGAAACTAAATTTGAAATAAGTGTTTTTGTACTGTGCAAATCAGTTTTTATACACAAAACACTAAAAGAGGAACTCCTTCAGGCTGCTTTTCTCTCCCCCCTCCCATTTGTCTTGAAAGCTTACTTCCACTGTAAAAATGAAGATGACCCTTGAGGCCTGTTAAGTTTGTGATCTGATCCATTATGGGAAGCTATTTTAGTATCTCTCTGCTTCAGAGAGGTGGTCTCAAAAAGCTGATTTTGACACACAGGGGTTTTTCTGGGGGTGAAGTCATCTTTGTATTAGGGGTAGCAGTGCTCTGGTGGACGTAAGTTGCTGTTTAGGTCAGGAGCAAACCAATTTTCCTCTTATCCAAGCTCTGGCTGCTATAATCTAATAATAGGTGGAAGAGAGAACAGAAAGGACTGTTCAGAGAAGTGCTTTGAAAACAGCATATATTTTAAAATTCATTTTAATCAAGTGACCCTGAAGTGGGTATTTGTGCTTATATATATATTTAGGTTGTTGTGTTGTTTTTTTTTTTTTTTTCCTGAGGGAGGTTATTTTTCTGAGCACCTTGGTAGCATGTCAAGGTTGAGCTAGCAGGCTAATACACAAAGCTGGCTTCATGGAGCTTTTATGGGGAAACAGCCTTGAGTGTGTCACCTCTGATACACTTTGCTTTTGAAGCAGCTGTTTCATTTATTCTAAGGTTCACTTACTTTCTGAGACTGTATTTTCATATTCATATCACCATGAAAGGGGAAAGAAAAAAAAGTGTTGAAATCAGGGGACTGCTGGAGTCAATAGGTGGAAGAATTTGCTGCTACCTTTGGTAGAGCCTCCTGCAGTGTTTACTGGAGGGGTCAGTTGTTTCTTAACCTCTTTGTTTAGAAAAAAAATGGTGGAGAAAAGCTGTTATGGCTGCTTTGTGGAAAATATTTTCTGTGAGGATACTTGAGTATTTGTGCAGGGATGCCTGTGTGCAGCTTAGCCCTCGTAGAATGGAGGAGCTGGAAAAATGAAATAATTGAGGACTGAAATTAAATCTTCAAATTAGACATCCCCCCAGCTGACAAAGGCAGGGACAGTTCAGCATGATGCTTACTGCTGTGGATCATCCTGGCTTGGGCACTACATTTTGCTGCACCCACTGGCTGCAGGTGTGTGCGTCATCATCTTGGCATCTTGTCTGGTA
This sequence comes from Syrrhaptes paradoxus, assembly GCA_013400615.1. Taxonomy (NCBI): domain Eukaryota; kingdom Metazoa; phylum Chordata; class Aves; order Pterocliformes; family Pteroclidae; genus Syrrhaptes; species Syrrhaptes paradoxus. The sequence continues at coordinate 9,280 of VZTO01008500.1, forward strand.
CGAAGGGCAGTCCTAGAGGGTGGCTCAGCCTGGTCTGGTCTCTGTTTGTTGCCTTCATTTCCCATGTTGTGCTTTGAAATAGTTTTTCAGCCTTGGTTCTTCCTTTGCCACTATTTCTCTGGATGCAGGAGTGACAGGGAGGCGCTGACTGCAAATTGCATTTTTATGTAAAGACAGAATGTGTCGGTCTAATAAGTGCACACCATTTTAATGAAACAGTTATCGGAACATAGTAACTAGGAGTCAAATTGTTCTGGCAGATTTAAGGTTGAACTTAACAACAAAAAGTTACTGAAAAGGAGGGTCATTATCAGAGATGCACACTGTCCAACCCAGCTTCCCCATGCAACATCCAGCTCAGGGCTAGAGGTGGACCTGACTCAGATCAGTGAGCGACTGTGTGCTCTGTGCTTGAAGGGTTCACCTGGTGATTTCCAAATCAGGTGGAAGTGTTGTAAAAGAAGTGAGTGTTTTGTGGGTCAGTAGTTGCACTGCAGAAGGTGAAGCTCCTGATGGGTACTCTGGGCTGTATGGGTGTCAGTTGTTCCAGCTGTGCTGGCTGTAGTATATTGCAGCCACGGAGTCTCTTCACACCAGGTTAATAGTGGTGCTGTGAAAGTTGTCTGGTAGTTGGATAAGGAGATAATGTTTATCTTGTTATTGAAACATTTCATATTGGCCATGGAAAGTCACTCTGGCTGAGCGTTGCTTTTCTCTTACGCTTGATGTACTGGGCAGTGCAGAGTTGAAGTTGCACCTGTAAGTCATTTACTTCAGTGCAAGGTGTATAAAACATGCTGGTTCTGACCTGGGAACATTTCATAAGGATAAATGGTTGTAAGTGGGTGTGAGGCAATATTTCACAGTCTTTCAAAGTAAGGGTATGATTTCCAGGAAGCTTTAAAGAAGCAGGTGTGCAACCTTTGCTGAACTTTACTGAGACCCAGTCAACTTGGCCCCCATAAGCTGCTTTGGAAATCACAGCCAGCATGTCTGAGCTCTCTAAAAATGCTGTCTTAAAATGCTACGTGGAGGAAATCAGCATTTGCAATGCTGCAATAGAAATGTACTTTGAAAAGCTTGACAAGAAACCACTCACAATCTTTTAATGCTTTTTTTTTCTTCCCTTCTTTCCCATTAAATCTGCAACTAACCACCGAAGAGCCTAGCAATAACAGCATAAAGTTGTCTGCATGGGAAGGCTATAAGAGAAGCGCCTTTTTATTACAAGAATGTGAACCAGGAATTGAAAGTTTCTAGATTTAGTTCAGTTTGAATGCACTAGCTGTTTGCACCTTGTATTATTCAGACTGATTTTCAGAGGGGATTGATTTGTGCTTTTGGTCACATTGAGTACTTGAAAAGTAGGAGACTAGAGTTTCCTTTTCTTTAGGCATGGCATTATACCTGCAGTAGATTATACCTGCAGATCAGACATTTATAAATTGAAATGGTAAAACTGGAACAGAGTCAACTGGAGGGAAAAAGTGCACCTTTAAAAGCTAGCTCAGTGAAGACCCCAGGGTTGAAACCAGGCTGGAAAATCTGGCTCTGGTTTTGTCCCACGGTTGTTCTGACACACCTAAATATTACAAATGAACATGTCATGGGAAGGGGAGTAGGTTTGGGAGGAATGTATTGTATGCATTTATCTGTAGCTGGGAACTCAAGTTGTTGCTTTCTTCTGATTTCGTGCAGGTGAAGGTGATGGTAAGGATTTGTCCCTCTCAAGGAGCACATGAAACATCCGAATCCATGTCCTTCCTAAAGGTGGATCCACGAAAAAAGCAAATCACATTTTATGATCCAGCAGCAAGTGGGCCTTCCAATGCAGGTCACAGAAGAGGTGTTGTTGCTGTCCCAAAGATGTTTGCCTTTGATGCGGTTTTCCCCCAGGATGCTTCACAGGTACTGGAGTCACTCACATAAACCTCCTGAGTCTTCTCATGGCCACTGCATTTGATTGCCTGAAGAGTTCTTTCTGTTTCTGGGGAATTTTACTTGAATTAGTTGCCTTAATGCCTGGAAAAAGCATGGTAATTAGTAGACAAGTGAGTAAATTCTTACATTTTCAGTTTAGTCGAGATGTAAAATTAAGGAATAATAGCTGGGGAGATGGATTTGCTGCCTAAATTATCTTCCTGCATTTTCTCTTGTTAGAGAAAGACACACAGCCAATTTGAAATTAACTTTTCCATCCAGTTAGGTTTTAACCCATTTGATGTAACTGAAATAAAGTCCTTCCCCACTGCTTTCAATGGGAAATGAACATGTGCTTAACATTAAACTAAATGCTGTTGTTAGGAGAAGAGATACAGCTAACCCTGTGGGATTCCTACACTGAGACAGTTAGGGAGCTTTTACATTTTCCTTGCCTTTTCCAGTTTGTTTATACTGTGTTTTTTGACTGATTATTTTGTCCTGATGGTTGTGCTGATGATGGTGCATGCCTTTTTTTTGGCCTGCAAAAGGCTACACTAGTAGCCCCAGACCTGAAATCTGGTACACAGAAGGGATGGCTGGTATATGAGAGGATTGTGGGCTGCAGTATATTTGGTGAGATTGTACTCATGGACACCTGACATTTCCTTCTGGGAAAAATCTTTGGTTCAGAAAAAAAAATCCTATAACAGCTTCAAAAAGAAGAACAAATGCAGCAATAGACAAAGAACTACTCCAAGTTTGAACTGCTGAAAAAAATTAGGGTGAAAAAGACACCACGAAACATCCAATGTAAAAATGGTTTATTAATGTTGAGAAAACATGACGAGATCTAGTTCAGAATCCTACCCTCAGATCTTCTCCTAGGATTTTATTTAATTTTTGGGGTCCCAAACTAGAGATACAGAAATATCATAGAATCATAGAATGGTTTGGGTTAGGAAGGACCTTAAAGATCATCGAGTTCCAACCCCCCTGTCATGGGCAGGGACACCTCCCACTAGCCCAGGTTGCTCAAAGCCTCATCCAGCCTGGCCTTGAACACCTCCAGGGATGGGACATCCACAACTTCCCTGGGCAACCTGTTCCAGTGTCTCACCACCCTCACAGTGAAAAATTTCTTCCTAATGTCTAGTCTAAAACTACCCTCTTTCAGCTTATGCCCATTCCTCCTTGTCCTATCACTACACTCCCTGATAAAGAGTGTCTCCTCGTCCCTCCCATAGGCTCCCTTCAGGTACTGGAGGGCTGCTATTAAGTCTCCTTGGAGCCTTCTTTTCTCCAGGCTGAACAACCCCAAATGTATTAGGTCCAAGTTCTATCAAAGCACTAAAAATGGAGGATAATCTCCTACACACATCAGTGTCTAAAGCAATGGTAACTGCATCAGGAGGCTGTTTTTTAAGATCCTGCATAAGCTCAGATGGCATCTTTGTGCAGAAATATGCAACAGTGATCTCAACATTAGTCCAGAACTGGAATTGGCTTTTTCTCACTGATGTTGCCAGCCCTGCTGCAAGGTGGTTGGCCACAGCCTGATTCTCTGCTGGTTTTGGCACCAGTCCTTCAAATTGTTGACCCCTGGTTTGGTTTAGGCACTTTCAGGTCCTTGTGGTGAGCCTGTTGGGGGGCCTGTTTGTGGTGTTTCTGGGTGATGTCAGCCAGTGCAGCCACTTCTGAGCAGGCCTCATTGCTTGAGGCAAGCTTGCTGCCATGCACCTGCAAACAGACTCTTATCATTTCACTGTAGTTACATATTTACACCAGCCCTCTCCCCTGCTCCTGTTGCTGTGCTTAATAGATCATCCTATTGTGTATTTGAAAGCTTCACCGATGTGGATAAACTGGTTTTAGTACACTCAAATATTTTAGCAAGTTCTCTTTATTGATGATGATGATGTTTATTCTGCAAGAGGTAAATGTGATACTATGAAATCTTATTCAGGGATCTTAATGCATTTTCTCCAGTATCAATGTCTTTTTAATTCCTGTGAGCACTCTTGAGTAGCTTAATTTCAGTGGAGTTGCTACTATGGCTAAATAGCCTTGGCTAAGCTATTATACCAGCAGGAAGTCTGGTTGGATAGCATTCAGTTTGCTACATTAGTCATAGAATCAATATTCCAAGAGAATTGGTTTAATAGAATTGAAAACTATTTTAGGCTGCAGTAGCACACTGTATTATTTTTTTTAAGATAGTATAGTTACTAAAATAATAGGACTGATGCCATAAAAATGGGGAGAATATTGCACCTCAAAAATATTGAGTCATTCATTTCATTACAGAAAAACAGTAAAACCCATAGCAGTATGTGCTCTTTTCCTTATTTGTCTCCAATCTTTCTTTCAGGCTGAGGTATGCTCTGGAACAGTAGCAGAAGTAATCCAGTCTGTTGTGAATGGTGCAGATGGTTGCATATTTTGCTTTGGTCATGTCAAGCTTGGTGAGCTCCCAAATTCGTTACAGTTAATTACTATGTCAGTCTGGTAATTACATGCTGTCAGCTCCTGGAACAATAAACCTGGAGTATATGAATAGATTAGAATTTCTTTTTAATTAGCTTTGCAAACTTATCATGGTTTATTTCTACACTGGGATTGTAAATTTTAATTTGAAAAGGTAAATCGTAGCTTCAGATTGGCCTATTTAAGAGCAAGTTTCTATAGGTGCATTGTTAGGAAAATCAAAAGATCAGAGATGTTTTTAACATTAATTTGCTGTGGGGCGGAGTTATAAAAATTGCTAAACTAATTGAATAAAATAGTAATGGATTAATAATTAATACTTTGCATTTTTGCATCTGTTCTTTCCCATTATCTGAGCAGCACATGGCATTGCATGTAGTGACAGTGGTGATATGAAGAGACACTGTCTTATACCAAAAAATTGAATTAAGTTCATGTTTGTCTTTTCATTCTAGGAAAATCTTTTACCATGATTGGGAAAGATAACTCCACGCAAAGCCTTGGTATCATCCCCTGTGCAATTTCTTGGCTCTTCAAATTAATCAATGAACGTAAAGAAAAAACTGGAACTCGTTTCTCTATTAGAGTATCTGCTGTGGAGATCAGTGGCAAAGATGAAAACCTTAAGGATTTGTTAGCTGAAGTAGCCACTGGCAGCCTTCAGGATGGCCAGTCTCCCGGGGTTTATCTGAGAGAAGATCCGATATGTGGAACTCAGGTATAATGGATACTGCAACATAGATTTTTCTGAGCCTGACTTTCTTTGCTTTTTTTCCTTTTATCTAACAACAATTATGACAACTTTTAACTCAGTAAAAAAAATGTATTGCTTTTAGTTTATAAGCCCTTCTCTCACAGTGTACATATTGGTTTCTTTTAGTGCCCTAGAGACCTAACCAGTTCAGCCAAAAATAATAATTAAAAAATGCCCCATGTGCTAATTAGTAATTTTCTTGTTTATATTCAAGCTTCAAAACCAAAGTGAGCTAAGAGCCCCGACAGCAGAGAAAGCTGCCTTTTTCCTTGATGCTGCAATTGCTGCCAGAAGTACCAGCAAACCTGAATGTGACGAAGAAGACAGGAGGAATTCACATATGCTCTTTACTCTTCACATATACCAGTATCGCATGGAGAAGAGTGGCAAAGGAGGAAGTAAGAATCTTCCTACCATATTGTTTATTTTTAAATGGCGTGGTTTTGGGTTAGTTTAAACAACAATTTGCAATAAACTTAAAAAGAAAAAATGAAGTGAACCCTCAAGTCAGAGTCACCTTTAACTTTGGTAGCTGTGGCTAATATCTGGTTTCCTTGCTATTAATATTTAATTTGGTCATTATCGCATGCTGTATTCATTATTTTCCTCATTTGAATACATTTTGAACACCAAGTTTGGCTTGAGTCCATGCAAGAATGTGATGTACAACTGGTTTTCCCCTTTTTGTTTTAGTGTCTGGAGGACGCAGCCGTTTGCATCTCATTGATCTAGGGAGCTGTGAAAAAGTGCTGAGCAAGAGCCGAGATGGTGGAGGGTCTCTGTGTCTGTCTCTCTCTGCCTTGGGCAATGTAATTTTGGCCTTAATTAATGGTGCTAAGCATGTGCCATATAAGTAAGTGAATTAATGTGTGCATGATCTTAAATTTGTGGCTAATCTCACTTTTGCAATGAATCGCATCAAGAATTTATTCTTTACCTAAGATGATGTTAAAGGAAGTTCTGCCAGAGAGGGGTCTGTCCTCTTTTAAGGTCACTTATATGTTACAGATACATATATCTATTTATCTACCTGTCTATACATATTTATACATACACACAACTTTTTAATTGTCACATAGTAGCATTAAATTCTTAATTACATGGCCAAAAATGTTATATATATTGATATATACTTAAGTAGGGTGAAACGTTGGGGAGGGTTTAATTGTTGAAAAAAGCAGGGGGAAATGGTCAAAATGTTTTCTTTCCTTCCATCTCTTTGTTTCCTGGGTTTGGAGTTTAGACCTATCTCAGCCAGCTGGATATACGTAGTGAACCATTTCATAAAAATTTCGTGGGATTTTCTCTCCTTTTTTGAAATTTAGAAATTGTATTTCGGAAAATACTAGAGAGTTTATCAGGTATGATCATCAAAGGCGGTTATTTCTGTATGCCTTCTTGAGTGATACATCTTTTAAATTAAAAACCATAAGATGACCGTGTTGCACATTTGTTTAGGAGAAGCGAACATTGAGGTGTGTTCCTTTGTGGAGTGTACTGGACAATAAGATTATGTCAAACACACCTGTGGGGAGCGCATACTAAAGACAACAGCTACATTGTAAACACCCTTACCAGAACTTGACCTTCAGCCCTTAAATTTAATCGCTGCTTGTCTTTATGCATTATAACTTTGTGCTGTTGTTATCAATCATGTCATTTCACATATTTATCTAGTGCCGCATCTGAAACAGGTGTTCTTTCTTTCTCTACGAGGCAGAAAGATAATTTCCTCAGGCTAGTTGCCGGGTTTGTGGATGGAGTAGAGGATGGATCGGTTAGAATAGGGAAGGGCAGATCCTCAACTTTGTTACCTACCAGGTTTGGTGAGCAGAGGCATGACGGTACTTCCCACATGTTGGGCCAGCTCACGACGGCGATAGGAAGCAGCCTCCAGAGAACTCTGGGGAGAGATGTCTTGGGGACCAGTGGAGGATAAAATGTCACCTGTCTTGTCGCTTTGCTGTCCATGGCAGAGGATTTGCATCACCAGGAAAGCCTTCAGAGAGAAATTCAGCTTTCCGTTTGCTTTTTCAGAGCAGAGCAGAGCACAGCAGGCAGAATGGAAACTAGATTAGTTGAGGTGGAACTAGTAATATGTTTCTGATATCTAACACCGTTATATTTGTTTAGAGATTTCCTTTTGTTGACTTTTTTTTTTTTCTTAACAAAATTGTTTGCATAGAGCTCATAGAGCTTAGTTATCCAGGTACTAAGCCTACTCATCTGAAAACACAGCACTCATGAGCTTTTTGGCTAATATGAGCTAAACCTGCAGTAACTAAACTAGTTTTCAATCAGTTGTTTTACAGTTGTCTAAGTAACAAATAAAATGACTTATCATACTGCAAATACACAGGCAGGAAAATCATTATAATACTGGTATATTTGTATGCGTACATTCAGACACATTTTAAGCATGGTCAAATAATAGGAACATATTTCTTATCTACATGTACCACACATGCATATATCCTATAAGAGTGAAAGCACAGCTTGTGGTGTAAAAATCTGCACAAAAACATTGTGATTTCTTTAAACCACCCTAGTGTTCTCATTTGTTACACAGGGACAACAAGTTGACAATGCTGTTGAGGGAATCACTTGGGAACATCAACTGCAGAACTACTATGATTGCGCATATTTCTGACTCCCCAGCCAATTATGCAGAAACTCTCACCACTATTCAGCTTGCATCGCGAATCCATCGAATGAGAAAGAAGAAATCCAAGGTTGGTTCACAAACAAGCAGCAATTAATTCATTTGAAAATGAGTTTTCCTAACCTCTCGGTGGGGGAACATGGGATTTCTCAGCAGTAAGAAGTAATACAAAATGCATAAAAACTCGAGAGGGAACTGACTAATGACTTGGCACTGAGCCATCATCTCACCCCCAATCCTTAATCCTGAAATTCCCTTCTTTTTGTTCCAAACACGTTTTTTCTTTGCTTATATGTGGAACTATCTCAAAAGCTCCTGTTTGTATTGATTAAAAACCAATAAGGAAGGAACAGAAAACTGTAGAGGAGAAAGACTATGCATAATATTTAATGGAAATTATCAGAAAAGGTGTGATCGCTGTATTACTCCTAATACAGTAAAATCTATGTGGCATGACCTTGTTATTTTAATTCACACTAACATTTTTCCACTTGATGTAGTGGTGATAGTATACACAAAGCACAGATTATATAGCAAGCCTGATCTTTTAATCAGTTATATGTACATATATATATATACTCATATATCAATTCATATTAATAACCTTTCTCTTATTGATCATTTGCAGTATGCATCCAGCTCGTCTGGAGGAGAGAGTTCATGTGAGGAAGGGCATGTCCGAAGACCACCCCATTTGCGACCATTCCACCCACGAACTGTTGCCCTTGACCCTGACCTTCCTGCCCTGAGCATATCTAGTGATCCTGATTATTCATCCAGCAGTGAGCAGTCTTGTGATACCGTCATTTATGTTGGTCCCAATGGTGCAGCTTTGTCTGACAGAGAATTGACAGATAATGAAGGTCCTCCAGAGTTTGTTCCCATAATCCCGTCCCTAAACAAGAAAAGAAGTAAAGACAATTCTGCTCTTGGTAGGAGTTCTGACAAGGACCATTTTAAATGCAACACTTTTGCTGAACTGCAAGAAAGGTTAGAGTGCATTGATGGAAGTGAGGAACCCATCAAATTTGCTTGTGGAGAAATCTCTGTTTTGTCCAATTGTAGTCCAGTCCCTGGAGGTACAGAAAATGCACAGTCTAAGCTGATAAAGGAAAAAATATCTTCTCCTTCTGGAGGATTTAAGAAAACAGTTCCACAAGAAACTACATCTCCCAAAAAAGGACATAACCTTCCTTTCCAGGCTGTTGCACCAAGAGGTGCCAATGGCAATTGTAATGAAAAGAGCACACCTCACTTGAAAACAGAGCTTTCTAAGCCACAGAGCAGAGCCGACAACAAAATAATAGACTCGATACTGGAGGGGGAGAGAGAGACAATCACTGATTCCCTGCAGTCCTCAAGGTGTAGCCCTTCAAGGAATCAGGAGCAGAATAAGGCCACAGCTGAATGTGTCATTAAGGAAAAGTCATTGTATGTGAAGAGACCCTTGCCAAGCCCTGCACCTCCACCTCTGCAGCAGAAAGAGCAGGTGCCGAGCTCCAAAGCTGAGAACTTGGAGCTGGATAATAGCAATGCAGTTCGGACTCCTCCTGTGGGAATGAGCAAGCAGATGGGAAACAAGCCTGAGCAAAACCCTGTAGGAAGCACGTTCCCAGTTGGTGGCAATGCCCAGAATCAGTCAGGTGCGATAGAGGTACACAGCTTCAGGTCAGCGTTCAGAGGGAAATGTTTTGATCGGGATATACTAACCACTACGGTGACTTTGCAGCAGCCTGTTGAGCTGAATGGAGAGGATGAGCTTGTTTTCACTGTGGTGGAAGAACTATCCATTAGCGGGATTATGGATAATGGAAGGCCTTCCAGTATCATTAGCTTTAACAGCGACTGCTCCCTTCAGGCCCTTGCATCGGGTTCGAGGCCAGTCAGTATTATCAGCAGCATAAATGATGAGTTTGATGCTTATACCTCACAGGAGACTTCTACTGGTGTAAATATTGATATTGTTGTTCCCTTTGCTAAGGATCCCTTTACCAGCAGCAGACGTTCCTCCATCAGTTCGTGGCTTAGTGAAGTCAGCATCTGTACAATTGAAAGTGATGGAGCCCAGTCTAGTGACAGTTTTGTAGCACAGTCATCTTATAGCTGTAGTAAGTCCGAGGAACCCTTCAACTTGGACTCATCCCATTTATCCATCCCCCTGAAAAGCGCTCTGAATGACAGTGGATTTTGCTTCTCTGAACTGGAGAGTGAGAGCTTGAATTCCAGCAAGCTGTCCTCAGGCATTAGCAAAAGCCCTCAAACCTCTGAAACTACCAAAGCATCTCAGATAAAAAGTGCTTTTTGTGTTACTGATCAGCCCGTAAAAATAAAATTTAGTAATTCTCGTGATATGCCTGTGATAGAAACAATACATTCTAGTCTTCCTAGGAAAACAAAAACTACCTCGTCTCCAATCCACAATAATACTGTCCTCAGCTATAAAGAGCTGCAGAATCCACATGGTATATTTGAAGATCCCTGGCTGTTGCGCACTGATTATCAGATGGAAGCAAAACCTGCAGAGTCATTGCTGTCTCCAAAATCTCATGCATTTGGTACTGAGAAGCAGCCAGAAAAAGCTGCCCAGTATTTTGGTGCAGCATCCAGGCCATCGAAGTCACAGACTATGCTTGCCTGTTCGCAGAGGGTTGTGGATGGTTGCGAAATGGCCTGCAAATCCTCCAGTGGAGCTGCAAAGAAGCCAGAAGTTGCGATGAAGATGCCACAGCTAAAGAGAGGAGCCACCACACTGGGAGTGATGCCAGTGTCGCATGCTAACAGTACTTTGTCGGAGGCCATGATCCAAGGCAATTTGGATGCTCCCTTGGCCACTGGCAGCTTGAAATCATCACTGGGAAAGAAGAGTGCACCACAAAAGTCAACAATGTTGCCCAGGCCAGGTGGGCCAACACCTCCAACTCCTCCTGTACGCAAATCAAGCCTGGAGCAGAAATCTGTTGGTCTGGGTAATGGTGGGGGAAAAGCCTCTGGTCTGGACTTTGCCAGGGCTGGCACGCCAAAGGCTGAAGATGAAGCAGATTTGCGGTTGAAAGCTGGGTCTTACTTCAGCGAAAGCAGCACCAGCAGTAAAATGAACCTGAAGGGTGACCACTCCTTGCCCAAGATGACATCCAGCTTAAAGGCGAAGGCATCGAAGAGCGAAGCCGTGCACCGTTACGGGAGCCACATGTCCCTGGAGAGGTGCGACAGCTTGACGTCGGTCGGGTCCAAAGCAAGCGTGGCGAGGGAGAATGGGAGTGTCTGCAGCAGCCGGGCAGGGCGCTCTGTCCCCAGGCTGGGGGCCCCCTCTGTCACCTCCGGTGTGGGTTTACCACCACCCTTCACCACCCCTGCACCTGGTAAAAATAGCCAGGCAAAACCCACAGCTAACCAGAAGGTGCAAGCGAATGGGAATAAAAACCGGGGCCTCTCTGCCAGTGGGTCAAAGTCTCTCAGTTCCTCTGTGAAGTCCCTGGCACAGCCCACAGGGAAGGGCTCTGGCATGGCTCCCAGTGGGAAGGCGGCCCCCCGCTCTGTGCAGCCTGTTGGCAACAAGCCCGGCCGAGGGACCATCATGGGGACCAAGCAGGCCATGAGGGCAGCCAACAGCCGTGTGAACGAGCTGGCGTCAGGCAGCTCTGCCAAGGTGGGCCACTTCCGAGGCTCCACCGACTCTGACAGCGGCAATGACAGTGGCATTAACCTCAGTGATGAGAAGTCACAAATCCCGGTGCTGCCATCTCCGTACAGCAAGATAACGGCACCCCGGCGGCCTCAGCGGTACAGCAGTGGGCACGGCAGCGACAACAGCAGCGTCCTAAGCGGGGAGCTGCCGCCAGCCATGGGGAGGACGGCTCTGTTTTACCACAGCGGAGGCAGCAGCGGCTACGAGAGCATGATTCGGGACAGCGAGGCCACCGGCAGCGCCTCCTCGGCGCACGACTCCATGAGTGAAAGTGGGATGTCATCGCCAGGCCGGATGAGGAGCCTCAAGTCCCCCAAGAAACGATCAACAGGTAAGGAATGAAGGGAAAGGCAACCAGGTATCCACCGCTGTGTCTCAGGATGGGGGGTTTTCATGGCGTCTCTGACAGAGAGGGAGAGGAGCTTTGGGAGAAAATCAAAGCAGAGGGGGTGGACTGCTTGCATGCGCTTGTGTGTGCACGTGTATTGCTGTGACAGCAGCTACTTGTCATTTATTTCACTTCAAAGCTGCAGGTGTGACACAGGTGCTGTGGTGGAGAGGGCAGGAGAGGCTGCGGGTGCCCCGGAGCTCCAGCAGCCTGCCTGCGAGGGAAGAGGCAGCAGATGGCTGCCAGCAGACGGGGGACATTCCTTCCTCCCTCAGCAGGGTCAGCAGCAAGCACCGCACCAGTGCGGCCCAAAATAGGAGGGTGTTACGGGTGGATTGGGAAGATTGAGGGTGCTGGAGGGGTGCTGCTAAGTTTTTGTGAGGATCAAGTGAGTGTCAGGGAAGACTGATGAGAGAAGGGCAGTGAGGAGAGGAGGAGCTCTGCTGCCAGGCGTTTGTGAGGGAATTCCAGTGAGACGGGCTGGGACCGTAGTCTGGAAACAGCAGAACAGGCCTGGAGGGGAGGAGTGTTTGTGAATTAATGAGGATTGCTGAATGTGTATTAGATGAAGCAAAGGTAAGGCTTAGGGGCACAACAGAAGAGTGTGTATGGTAGATGCGGTGATTCTTACGTTAATGCTACTAGATAATTGCAAAAATTATTGTATTGCACTGTATTGGTATTTTTATAAAGAAATTATAGAGTGTATATGCGTATACTATAATCAATAGTAAACTGACTGGAGGAGTGAGTCGTGCAGAAGCAGCTCTGGCTCATGTACTGTGCCAAGGCAGACGTGTCTGACCACACCGTGCAAGGGTGGGCATACGAGAGCCAGGTCCCTTGTCCTGCCTTTCCCTATTGCCGTTGGATGTGGTGCTCATTTAAGTGCTGCTGGTTGTAGCCAGCCTCAAAATCAGGTTCATATGACTGCTGTTAGAGTATTCATTTTTACTGATTGAGGTTGAGGTCCTGTAGTATTATAAAGAATTGGTGTCAGTTGGTGCTATGTAGCTTATGACCAGCAGCCTCATTCAGCAACCTAAGCATACTAACTGTTGGAAATATAGTAGGAAGTGATATCAGCAATGCGCTGAATCTGAGCTTTTGGTTGGAAAGCAGTAATTATTGCAATCCCTGTAGACACCCATGATGCTTGGTTCTAGCAGTAAAACCAAATGAGTTAAACTGATGTAGATCTCATGGTGCTTTCTGGTCAAAGCAACTGAGTTGCTTCAGCAGGTGATAAATCATTTTGGAATCTTAGTGCAACGTTTGCTGCAGTTCTCTTTCCATAGCATATCAACCTCTTAAACCTTTCCTACAAATCAATATTAACAGCTGTGCAAGTTGCACACATATTGAGAAGACATTACCCACTGATGGATTGGTATTTGTCTTTGCCCCAGGAAGTGCTTATAAGCATTATTTAAAAATTATGAACGATTTCTTTTTCCAATTGAGAATGTTCTGTATCAGTAGATTATGTATTACATTTTTGGAGTGTTGTACACTTTGAGACAATAATATGTTTTATACATGAAATGAGGTTTCCTAGGAAGTTTGTGAAATATTTCTTAGAAGAAATGTTTGTTTCAGACCCATTATTGGCCTAAAATATATTGTAATCTTTGCAAGTGTTAGAGATTCTGGGAGTATCTTACATCACTCCGAACTGTGTTGGAATCATGAGGTCTCTGGATTTAAGGGCAGATCTTACTCCTATATATGTCGCCGCAAGCCTTGTCTCCTTATGCTTTAACTTCATCCTGGAGAAAAGTTGACCCTGTTACCAGTCACTTCCTTATTTTTCATATATCTTAGCATAGTTTCCAGGAGGATCTGCTCCATGATCTAGCTAAAAATGTTGGACACTGAAGTGCCAGCTCTTCCATACAAAAGTACCAGCGTTTTTGAAGGACATAAGTCAGTCTCTGCTTCATGAAACCTGAGCCCTAGCACTTGCATCAAGGTGGCAGTATGCTGGCTGTTTGTAAATCTGGGAGCGCTCCTGTTCAGGAATTTGTGAGGTTTGTCATGCTCTGAGCTTCTGGATGCGGGTGTAATTCGGTGGTGACAGGCCTCAACATTAGAGGTGGTTCAGGTTGCAGCTTGGTTGGTTGCTGCCTTCTGAATGCCTCCTAATCCCACAAAGTAATTGAAAATGGCTGTTATTTAGCACCTTAAAACATTGGCAGTAGTTCTGAAGGGAACTGTTTCCTCTTGCAAAGAGGTAATATCATGAGAGGTATCTTGATATGGCCTTGCTTGGCTTTAACTGGAGGATCAGGAAATTTCCAGACTCGTCTGCCATTATCAGTATTGGTTTGAAATTACTCCCTATGTCATTGCCATTGCAAGGTAATGAATACCATTGTAGCTGACCAAAGAAAAATGAATACAGGCAACATATTTTTGCAAGTCGAGAATAAAGAACTTATGCTCAGACATCTGCTTTGGGAGAGGAACTGCTGTTGCTCCCATCCATGAACCAAGTAAAACATACGTTGTCAAGGCAGTAAGTCAATTAACAGCCTGAGGTTATTTTACTAAAAGAAAAGATCAAGGAAAGCATTTCTTCCTAAGCATCCTGAAAACCTAGATCTTTCTTTAATTCACTGCAGACGTTCTGCAGTCTGTTAGTCTCTTAGAGTCTGAGGAACACTTGTCTTTTGTATTTTAGGTCTCCAGCGTCGTAGACTGATTCCCGCTCCGTTGCCAGATGCTGCCTCCCTAGGAAGAAAACCCAGTGTCACTGGCCAGTGGGTTGATCTACCACCTTTGCCAGGCACTTTAAAAGAGCCATTTGAAATTAAAGTTTATGAGATTGATGATGTGGAACGATTACAGCGACACAGACAAGAGGAAACTGAGGTCAGCATATATTTTACAACAATTGTAGACAACTTAGATTACAGTATACAGCCAGTATCCTTGCTTGAATGCTGCAGTGGTGTTCAGGAAATTGATTGCAATTAAAGCACTATAATTATTAATTTTACAATTCATATGTTGGGGTACCCTTAACACGGAAAATTAAAATGATTACTGTCTAAAATTAATTGTGTTTAACATGACTGATGGTTTAAATGGAAGTTACCAATGAATGCATTATGAGAAGACTTTGTAATCTTAGCCTGGCTGATGAAACCTTACAGCCTCCCTCAACTATAGGGTCATTAACTCTTTATGTAAATGATAGGATTCTATTAAATCAGGGATGCACTGAGTTTAATTTACTTGTAATTGGAAAACACTTCAGCTAATTCTTTTTTGGAGACCAGAATTCTATATTCTGATGCCTTTTTCCCCATTTCTTTTATATTAGCCTTTCCAGGATGTTGAGAAGGTAGGAATGCTTTTAAGAAAATAAGAATTTGTATGTTTTAGGATTAAGTATAGCTCTTACATTATTATTAGGCTGTGTTTATCATTTGCACTGCTGGAAAAAAACATTCCTTTACAAACAGTAGTAGTTTCAGAATGTGTTAGAGATGTTTGCTAATTCGGAGAAGTGCAACAAATGCTTGAGTGATGTAGCATGCTGTTTGTCTAGATTAGAATCCATAAACATACATTTCAAATTAAAAAAAAACCCCAAATATTAAAACCCCGCCAACTCCACAACCAAACCAAACAACCCACGTGCTGACTCTTACAAATTGCTCCCAGGTCATTACATGTGTCAAACTGTTGGAGGTCAGCTCGTAACACGCAAATTCATGAAATGGTCTTTCTGTGCCTTAAAAGGGTTTGATGTATTTCCACACCAAGCTGAAGATACTAGAAAGGCGCCAGCAGCGAATCAGAGAAGTAAAGGCAAAGCATGAATTTTTGAAGGAAGAATTGGAAGAGACAAAGTGCAGGTTGATGATGGATCCAAATAAGTGGAAAGAAGACTGTAAGTATTTTGCAAAAACAGCAGTGTGATCAGTATGTAACAAATTTTCAGGACGTGAGCAGTCCCATCAAAAAAGTTAAGCACTTACTAAGGTATTTTGCTGAATTGAACCCTAAAATACTCTGTGACTCCATTAGTTATTTCTGTGATACAGGATTTGTTCAGTGCTGAGTAGTACTGGAGGTGAACAAAAAACCCCTTCAAACCAACTAGAAGGGAACATCAAAACAGTGCAGAGACTCACTGTGATGCTTGCTAATATTAAATATTTATATAACCTTTTATTATCTTTCTTTCCAAAGAAGGAAAAAAAAATGTTTTGTATCTGCTGAACAAACTGAAAAAAAATTCTTAGTTCAAGAAAAATAAAATTGTGTTCTACCTTATTGGCTCCCTTTTGATAGAATAATGTTTTGCTATGAGATGTTTATCTTACTTACTACTTTTTTGTCTGACAGTTGAAGTGGATCCTGATCTTGATAAGGAGTCACAGGAGTACCTGGAGGCACTGGAACAAGTGACAGAGGAACTGGAGCAGTGTGTTAATCTGTGCAAGTCACATATCATGATAGTCACCTGTTTTGATATTGGGATAACAGATACACAAGATGGAGTAAGGGAAGTGGAAGTTTGAAGAGAGGTTTTTCAAGGGACTGAAGGAAGTGAAGCTGGATCGTCCGACATGAAGAAGAAAAGAGATTAAGTAGCTGGGAAGTGAAGGAGGAAAGGTGAAGTCTAAAAAGCAACAATGAATGTTGTAAGAAAGAAACAGCTGAGGGGTGGGAATGTTCATAAATCATTTGGTGCCTCAATGTGACCTGAACTGTACAAAGATAAAAGTAGGATCAAGTATCGCTTCTACCAGAGGGAAGCAAAGAAATTTAGTACATACCAAGCTGTTAATTAACAAACAAACAAACATACAATGGAAGTGCCTTTAAAGTTCATTTGATTTTCATTTTTGTATTTGGTGCTAGAATTAAAGCCAGCAAACCTAAGCAGACCACAAAATGTATACCTACAAAATATTTTATACTGTATAGTGTATTTATGACTATATGTAAAAAACAAACAACATTGTAGCAAAAGCAATAAGTAAATTATGTTTTCATACCTGAACTTGCCTTCTTGTTTCATAGAAAAGCTGTTTTATGTAGCAGAATTAAAACTGTATTATAATTGTTTTCTTGGTTAGGGTTCAAGATATTTTTATGACATTTATCTATTGAAAAGGTGTATTATGGCATTTTGAGATGATTGTTTTACCTTCAGGTTTTGTATTATTACTTTTTCAGATCAAAATAAATGTTTGTTTTCCATTTTATATATACATATATAGATATATATTAACAGCTTACCTACTTCCTTGGTTACTAACCTCACACTTTTCACAAACCTGGTCTTTTTGGAGTTGTAAACTTAATGTGAGGAAGTCTACAAAGGGCACTGTGGTTTATTTTGGTTTTCTTTTTTCCTCTCTGGCTGCAGGAATTGAGAATATGTTTATTACCAAAACCATAAAACAAACAAAAAAAGGAACAAAAAGTTTTTGTAAATGTTACGTTAGGTCCATATTTTTATATAGTTTTGACTATAAATATAGCATTTGCATTTTGAACTTTTAAGACAAATAGTATATCTTTTTACAGTTTTTCTAAGGAAGGCAAACCCTCAGGATCAAGTTTATACATGCTGCATGAGATTTGTGCTTTTTTGAAGGAGGCCACTTAAGTGTGGAAACTATTGATAAATTGTTGCCAAACAAATACTTTTGAAAAGGTTTAATAGTGTATGTAATGCCACATTTCATAATGAATCATATTTTCTAATCATCTTCCTTTTTATGGTTTTTTCAAATCCTTTGTACAAATATGTATTATAACAGCTTGTTTCAGTTTTTATCTGTGAATAAAAGATACATCTATTGTTATGATTGCTTCTTGCTATGTACGTGATTTTAATGTTCAGAAGAGACAGGATGGCCTGCAGTGCACTGTATTAAATGTCGTATTATCTCTTTGCCCAGGAGAGATAACTGGAAACAGAGTTTTGACATTAGTCATCATAAACCAATTGGGAAAGAGAGACAAAACACCAAAGGGTAAAATAAATAGTGATGATAATACTTGTATTCTCTTAGCACTTCATAGTTTACAGAACAAAGACCTGCGGCTAACATACTTGTTTTCCCTGATGAGACAAAGCAATTAAAAATGGGTCTAAAAATGCAAGAAAACTTTAGGAACTGAAATCAAGCCCTGGGCCCCATAGATCCATCATAGCAAATGACTGCATTCATTTTGCTCTGACACTGCTGCATTCACTCTCTGGTCAGTCAGTAGCTGTGCCTGGTCCTCGTCTCCCACTGATGCTGGCTCCAGGCAGGCTTAATGTAAAGCTAGTGCTCCTAATGACACCATCTTGAGCATTTTCCAGCTATTTGGCCAAAGGCCTGTAATGTGTGAAATTTTCCCCTCCCTCTTTTTCTCTCCTTACGTAGCCCTAACAGCATGGCATCCCAGACGCAATTTCTCTTACGCTCACAAGAGGCCTGGGAGAGGGGGGTAAATGCCTCATTCTGCAGCTGGAGAAGTGGGAGAGTGAGAGCAAGAGTTTGATGCTTAACTGTCTTTGTGACTTCGCATAGGTTACGAAGGATGTGCTGCTCTTATCTACCTCTCTGTGATTTATCCCTGGGAAAGGGTGCACTGTGTTTGCTTACTAACATTTGGCACTGTGTTGAATTGTATGCAGGGGGAATGTGGCATCTAGAATTTCTACAGGATCCCCTTGCTGCTGTCCTTGAATACCAGATATATTTATTAAGTTGTGAATTCCTGCTATATTTGCTTTCTGTATGTGTGCAGAAAGGCACAGTTCTTCCAAAGATGGAATCAAAGCCATGTAGTGATTCAATACATTGTGGGGTTTTTTTTCAGAGCAAGGAACACATAAATAAATACAATAAAAATAGGCAGCAGCATGCTGATGGATGAGTATTTCTTAGCAGAGGGCAAACCTCCGAATGAGAGGGCCAAAGGAGAATATATTCCTGGGGAGCTCTGCACTGGGGTGCTGGGTTTTGTGCTGGTGCCATTACACTGTCCTCTGGACATACAATGGTGCTGCTGCGCGGTGGGTTGGCCTGTGGTAGCCTCTGAGCCCTGGGCACAGCAGGGCTGGGCTCACAGCCTTTTCAAGGTAGCCTGTAACCCATCTTGAATGGACACAGGAATTTTGTTTCTTTTATTTGCTAGACACTGCATCCCCTCCTGAGAGGTTTTAATTGTTTCTGCCCCACTCTGGCAATATTATAATCCTCTGAAATAAAATAATCCATCCCATTTTTTCTAAACCTGACGATTTCTCTAAATATACTACTGTATAGTGTTTCCATGAGCAGTCCTGCATCCTTTGATACTTTCTCTTTAATTTCTAACTATGGTTATGTTTCTCACAAAGTACCAAAAGAGACATTTCAGGGGTGCTTAGTTCCATGTCAGTATGACAATAGCATGCATATTAAATGCATTTAGCCTCTGGCTTGGTGACACAAAACAAGCCTGAGATGCAAAATAAGCTGAGGCACTGATGGATGAAATAGCAGACTTTTCCCTTTGGTAGTTGTGGATACTAAATTATTTTTCACATCTCGAGACCTCAGAGCCTGTAGTATTTCTTTTTGGTTACTTTTGCAGTTCTGTCCAGTTAAAATTTATACAAATACATGCTTAGTTTATGAGTCGAGCCTATTTTGCAAGAGGCTTAATTATATATGGTTACAAATAATAATTGCAAAATGAAGCTGGATGCTTTATTTCATTAATTTTCTATTGAGATTTAATGATTTAAAAGAGCCATTAAATTGCACATTTAAAGAAGTGATCTCAATGAGTTTGTTAAGGTATCAAATAAAACCTTAGAAACCCACTGGTGTTGGAGAACTGCCTGAGTTGCTTTGGCAAGGCTAATTCATGCTAGAATTCTTTCTCCATTGGTTGCAGATCTTCCCATGAAATCCCTCACCTCCTCCTTGCTGGTGCAACCCTTTCTAGGTCCCAGTTTACCAAGCAGGTTGCATCACGCTTATTTCCCAGCAGCAGGAAAAAATGTATTGACAGCTGCTGTTTTTTTTAAACCAATGCAATTATGATTCTAAATAAAGGCTAAATATTAAATGTCAGGAAGGGGGACATAAATTCCCTTTTCCTCAAACCCCACCTCACACCAGGATTCAGTAACCAGGAGGCCAGAGGTGAGCTTGCCTGCGTGTGAGGGTCAGGAAGAGGAGAGGTCCCCACCTCCTCAGTCAAATGGTCAGGCATCTTTCAGGAGGAGATGAAGTGTAGACTGGGACAGAAATCGAGTGAGAAAGCAGGACTCTTCTCTGGTGAACAGGGGCTCAGGAAAGCAGGGAGAACCTTGCATTCTGGACATGGCTTCCAAGCTTACTTTTGCATTTTCCCATCCAATGGTCATGGTCCAATATATAAAACTACTCCTGGGAGATGTAATTTCAACTCGCTTGTCAGAATTTGCAAGCTGGATGGATGAGTTGGAGTAAGTAGCCACTCCTGTAAGCTGTGCTGTTGCTAACCATGTACTAAGCAGTGTGCAGCTATGGGGACATTGCTACATTGATAGAAGTGTTTGGAAATGTTATTACAAACATAGATTCCCTGTAGAGAAATTGGGTGGTGTGTAGGCAAAACTCATTTAAGGGGTGTGTAGAACCTTTTTTCCTTACAGTGCTTCTGGTCTAACCAGTTCCAGCTAAAGCATTTCTCGGACACTCTAACTGCAGTATTGAAACATCAGTACTAAAAGAGATTGCAACAGAAGTATGAGATTATTTGTTCTTTTCTCAGCAGGCAGAAAGTGTTTCATTTATTTCTATTTCAAGGTACCCATGTATTCTGTTTCTAGTTATAAACCCATGTTTTCCAGTCACTTGCACTTTATTTTTAAAGTTCTGTGTGGAACATAACTCCACAGGCAGCTGTTCTATATTGTGGCTATAGGAAGGGTTTAAAGCAAAAATGTTAGCTATAAGATGACCTCTGTATCAGATGTCCGAGCTGGCAGAAGTGTACATGAATATAAAATGGTGCTGTATTTGGGCCCCAATTCACTGGAGCACTTAGGCATCTGTTTAAGCAAGCAAGTAAATCTGGTTTGTATCCAGCAAAACACTTCAATTTTGGCTTATATCCCATTGACTTGGATTTTTTTGCTTCAGGGCTTCAGATGGTGTAAATTGCTTTAGCAGTGGTTCAGTGGAGCTATGCTGAGTTTCACCAGATGAAGATCCTGCTGAAAATATTTTTCTTATCTGTGGTATTTGGGAGAAAGGAAAGAATAATTCTGTCGATGTGCAATGATATCACAAGTGCAAATTAGAAAGCAGAAGAAGCCTCCCAGGCTGCTCCCGTATGTAGTGTCTCATGGCTTCATGCAGAATTTGACTTGCAGAAATCTGTTTGTGGAATACATAGAATAAGACATAACTCTTGACAGTGTAGACGTTCAGAGAGAGTTATTATCAGACCTGCAGGGAAACTGCCTGATGATGGGGTGTGTTTCGCACGACAGTAACCTTACAACAGCTTATTCAGGAGCCCATTACTTCGCTCGTCGCTTCCCTTCCCAAGACTCTCCCCACGAGCTGGTGTGGGGGGGGTGGGGAACAGCAGGAGCATGGTGGCAAAAGAAGGGGAGTCTTTCAGAGCAACCCACACAGGGACTCCAGGTGATGCACAATTCCTCGGTGGCCTGGTTTTACCTTTTTTTATATGTCTTTTGCTTCTGACTCTTGCATGCGGCTTGAGACAGGTTATTCCTGGATATATTCCTGTGGCTCCCAGATGAGAGGGAAGGGCAGCTGTTACCTGTTATATCTCACAGGGGGATGGACAGTAAAGAGATGCTCTTACAGCAGATACAAATAACATTTCTTCCTTCTCTCCACTTTATCAACATTTATTCAGTAGCATAATTCACTTGCTGTACTTTTATATTAGTATATTCTATAGGAATGAGGACCATATTCAAATCTTGGTTGTAAGGTCTCTTTGAGACACCTTTTGTTTGGTTGATTTGTCTTCCAAGTGGACAGCCCAGGTCCTGCCGTGAACCAGTACAGCTTCATTCTGCAAAGGTTTTGCTTCCCGTATTTCTTTAATGTAAAGGGAAGTTCCTATCAGGCCTGGCAGAGGCAGGAGCACACGCTGTGCTGCCTGGTCTCCCTGGCACGGCTGAAAGAGCTTGTCCTGACTTTTGAAAGACTTGCTTTTGGAGCTTTGCTGTTGAATTCAGTAGGACAAGCAGCAGGTCATTAGTAAACTCCTGGCATTGCTCTAATACGTGGCCAGAAGGAGCAGAGTCTTCAGTCCCAGGCCAGTGAAAAAGCAGGTTCATGCATCCTTGTTATCTGGCTTTCCCAGCTGAGGTCAGCGGATTGCCTTAGATTCTGCCCTTCAGAGTGTCAGGGACCTAATCAGGTCTGCGGAGCTCCCGACACAGCTCACGTGACTGTATTTAAAGCACATTTTAATTGATCTGACCTTGTATGGGAAATACCTTTGGAGTCCTAGCGCGCTGCTCTCTGGGAGGCAGCCTCAGTGCTCCAGGGCACAGGCAGCAGAGAAATAAGCAGACATTTTAGAGTTTGGCCTTTGACTGGAAAAACTGACTTTTAAATATCAGCTCACTGAGACCTTTCCCTGTGTCCGGAACAATGACACTCCATTTGTCAGCACCTGGCATAGATACACTTACAAATGCCCCTTGTTTTGAAGGGTGCCACTCATTTTGTTGTACATTACCATTTAAATGAGTTACATTTGTACCTAAAGGCTGCAGTCTCGTGGGGCTAAGTGCCGTACAAACACAATTTTTTAGCCTAAATAGACAGGGTATGAGGTGGAAAGACAAAGTGGTCCAAACTGAGCGTGTAATGGTTCTTAAAAATGTCTCCTAATGTCCCTTGCTGAGTATGGAGCAAAACCTTCAGCCATGGCAGCTGAAACCACGGGCAGGCTCCAATGGGATGCAATTTTCAAACTGCTCAGGTTTCAAAGTGAAGACGTTGTTTACTTATATAACAGGACATGAAGGAAGGCAGAGCTTTCTCTTCAGCTTTTGGGGAGAGAAACAGGAGGAAAATTTATACAAATACACGTATACAAATACATTCATAAAGAAATGCCAGTGCCTGGACTATGCATTTCTTTGCAAAAGCTGTGCATTGTGGGCAGGCACAAAGGGGTGGAGAAGACAGGGCAGCCATTTACTCCTCCCTCCTATTTATATTCTTGGTTACATTTCTGCTCAATCACCTACTAATCAAATACTTTGCAAACCCTTTATGTATAGCTTTGATGTAGCAATTTGCAAATGTAAGGTTTCCCTGTTCTCTTCCCAGGTATTAGTGTTCTGTAGGGTATCATCTCTTCTACTTGCTGTTACCTCTTTGGATGCTTCGCTTGGTCTCTGATTTGCTCTTTGATATCTAAGATATCTCCACCTTTTCTTCCAGCTCTTCTTTAACAATATTTCATTTGTAAATGCAGTTTTCCATTATGTCTTGTGCAATGGGGGCTGGCCCCTGCATAAGAAGAGAAGGGCTTGTAAAGGAAAGCTGCCTGGTAGAAAAACGGGGAATGGAGTTCATGTCTAGGACTCAAAACTCAGCTGTGCTGGTGTCAGTGAAGTTATGTTTAGAATTGGACCCACCAGTACCAATATGCGCAGAAAATACATTTATTAGTCAACTTTATATATACTAGGCTAGAATTTCTTCTGCCTGAAGTTCACTGAGCTATGCCTCTGTTTGAATTGCATTTGAGAACTGCTCAGTTTTGTTACATGCTTTCATTACGTCGCTGGATATAGACATTAAGCCACAATCATTACTAAATCCAAGTTCAAAAGACAGAACTTCACATTACTAGGATTTTTTAACATTATTTTTTCAGCAACTACTGAAATAATGCATATGCACCACATATCCATACTCCAAAGAGCTCCAGCAAGCCAGCTACCATTTGCATGGAGTTTCTCTATGAAATATCCAGTAGGCTGCTGAGGGAAGTGTTGAAAGTGGAAATCAACTTTTCAGGTATGTAAATTGTAAATGCAAGTGTGAAAGCTTCATAAAATGTACCTCTCCATGGTGCCTCGTAGTATGGATGGGATATTTGAGTCACTGATGTTATAAGATCAGTTAATATAAGAGGTCTGTATAGGTTGGGAATATGGCCAGGAATTTCAGCTCCGTATGTACTAGACATGCAGCTGTGCAGTCTTTGCCCTCCAAGGTCTTTCCCCATTAGCAGTGCTAATAATCAGGCTGGAAACAAGCACAGCAGTCTGACAGCACCATATGCAAACTAACTGGGAACCTTTGGAAATGCTAGCACCCTGCCTTCCTTTCTCTGGCAAAAGCCTCTCTCTGCCCCCTGCATGTACACAGCTAGTTAATAATGTTCCAGCTGACAGTAACTGAGAAGATGTAGGGCTGCTCCCGGCACTCCAGGACCCACGCAAGTTGATGCATGCATTTCAAGTGGCTTCCACTGTGTTGCTGTTTACACAGAGCTCCTGATACTTTGCAAGGGGTGATTTAACTGCAACCTCCCATAGCAACAGGCTGCACAGCCAGTAGTTCTGCTATTTGTATATAAGTTTAAAATGTGGCAATACTTCAACAAAGCCAGCGTGGCTTTGTGTTTACAAATGTGTTGCATAAGCCTTGCCTTTGTTGTGCTATCATCTTATCAGGGTGAATGACTGGTATGTTTTGCCAGCCTACAGCGTGTTGGCGGGTACTTTTGTCTCTTCTGAGGGACCTATGGCTGCTTTTTGTTTCTGGAGCACACAGGTCTAGGCTGGGGAGAGGGTCAGTGCATGACTGAGCAGCTCCACTGGTTGACACAAGTATCTCTGGCAACCAGACTAACTATAAATCAAGTTCTCCTGCTAGTTCTCAGTCTTTGAAAAGTCCCAGGTCTAGTTTTAGCAATGTCACAGATGTTAGTGCCAGCATGGCAGGGCCCTGGGGGTCACCTGGACCCTGTCCAGTTTTTGTCCTTATTGCACTGCAGTTGCTGTTTCTTGTACCTTAAGTTTCAAACCACTGAATGTCAAGATGGGAGTTTTCTTAGCATTTACATGCATCAGATGACAATTACTCCTGTTGCCCAGAGGGATGTGAGACCGATGAAAAAATAACAGATTTCACTGTGCATTTATAACAAGGAGTGAAAAGCCTGTAGGCTTTTTTTTTTTTTTCAGCTCTTCTGCAAAGAGAGAGGGGAGCAGTGACCATGTGGAAGGACTCAGCTTGATACTGTAGCCATCTTAAGTGATGACTTGACAGCCCTGACAGTGTTCTGGTGACTCACCACACCAAGCAATCCAACAAGAGATGGAGATTTGCTCTGTGCAAAGACAGATTGCTCTTTTCTTTTGCTTTATGTTGATTTTTTTGCCATTTCTAAGATGTGTGATGAACAAAGGACAGTGGTAAGGTGTTTCATACCTTAGCAAACAGGGATTTTTTCATTGTTTTGTCCAAACTTGAACTTGTCCAGAGGCCTTTGAATAGAAACACAGTTTGCTTTATATAATGGGTGTTTCAGACATGTTCTGACAGCATCATAAAATGACAATAGAAAAACTGCAGAACAGCTACAGCAGAAGAGAACCTGCGGCTATTAGTAACTATCTCTGAGTTTACTGTTCGCCCTTAGACCAGTACATTCCCACATACACCAGTAATAGACTATATTAATGCAAGAGAGCTTTGCCCCATGGTTTGCACTTCAGGCGGTGTATGGTATCTGGCAGGAAAAACATAATTTCTTACAGACTTAGAACACTTCCCTTCCCTCCCCTCCCACTAAAGTCAAACTCCTGACACGTTCCCAGTGACAACCCCAGCAGACAAAAGACAGCCTGTGTGACGGCTAGTGCAGAGCAATTCGCGTGCCGGCTGCCTGGCCAATTGCTGCTACAGGGACTGCGTGATGCCTGGGTTGTGTCTGCCCTTCCCTTGGTGGAAGAGTTAATTTCCTCCTCTATCTCACTGCCAGTTTTCATGAAACCCCATGGGAATGTAATTATCACTGAGATTCCTGCCCTTGGTCAGATTTGTTTGATGTTGGCCAGCCCTCCAGCCAGTTACTGGGGATAAGGGAGAGAGTGGCGAGATGTACAGTGCTGTTGAATAAAAATGGCTCAGCAGTTAGATGAGTTCCTATGTGCAGTATGAATCTAAATAATTTGCTTTCAAAGTTAAGCATGGTATATTGAAACAGAAAAATATGCAATGAAGCCACACACTCCTGAGTGATTCAGTGATTCTAGTCCTAAGGTCACCTCCCATAATGAGAGATACATCTGAAAGAGGGTTTTGCTTCTTTCAGCAAATAACCCCTTTCTCTGCTTCTGGGAATGAATTGTAAGTAGTTGAGAAGAGAGGATATCGGTGCAGCTGGTCCATCTGTGTTCAGTGGGGTTAGAAAAGCTGAAAATAACTCTGTCCTGGAATTTGCTTACGAGGATTTCTTACAGCTCCAGTTTCTGGTTCCAGATTATGTCGGTGCAGTTTTACCTGAGAGTACACTCAGGTAAATTTAGTTTGTTTGAACTTGCATCAGTACTGATGAAAAGAGGATTTGGTCCTTAGCCCTTCATTCAGGAAGGCACCTGTGTTTAGAAAGAATGCTTACACACTGGCTTAACTCACTGCCCTGCTTCACAAAGCGCTTCTCTAATTTACGGGCATCGGGTGCATTATTGAATGGTAGTGAATTAACTGCAGGTGAAAACAATTCTAGCACATTTCTTCAGCTGCTGGCAATACATGTAACTCCATTGTCTTTAATAACGAGTGCTAATTTTACACCTGTTAAGGACTTGATAAAGAGCAGTGTTGGCAGGGCTGTGCCTTCTGGGGTAGATAATAAGTTGTTTTGTGTCTCTGAGTCCTGGCTTTCTTACTTCCTTGTGCTGGCTGGAGTATTATGAGACTGAGATGGGGATATTATTTGCTGCTGAGCTTCCTATTTTATTATTCTGTCTCTCCCATACTGCTAGTAGCTATATGAGTGACTCTTTTACGAACGTGCAAACCCTGTATTTTGACTTGCACCCCTGTATAAATGGTTTGAATAGCTTTTTTGACCTGTGTGATCAACCCTAATATGAAGAGAACATTTGAAAATAGTGTTGGCTTGCACATACCTTTGTCTTGAGAATTGAGGGCAGTCACATCTCAGCTTTGGAGGAGTTCTAGTGAGAATTTTTGAAGTCATTAATTGCGTAGGCCATCTGCTGTGGGGAGGAGGGCTGAGAAATGGTAGGTATTGTCTTAAGTGTGCATAATCCAATTTTTTTTGTGAATGCAGGCTTTAATCACCAGTCTTGCAAAGTGAGGCATCTGTTTCTGAATTTAAGTAGCTGAGACTAATCAGACTAATTCAAGTCTTTCTGCAATAGGCCTAATTGATCAACCTAATATCTTTGCAAAAAAAGAGAATAATTGTTTATTTATGTTCCTCTTTACAGTAAGGAAGATGATGAGTCTTTTAATCACTTTACATGGTAATCTTGAAAGCTGATGTAGAAATTTGTTTACAAAATACACCTGTTCTC
Source organism: Syrrhaptes paradoxus (assembly GCA_013400615.1). Taxonomy (NCBI): domain Eukaryota; kingdom Metazoa; phylum Chordata; class Aves; order Pterocliformes; family Pteroclidae; genus Syrrhaptes; species Syrrhaptes paradoxus. The sequence goes on from VZTO01008500.1 coordinate 36,735, forward strand.
ATTTGTTGCTACTTCAAAGCCTGTACTGTGCTTAAAGGGAGAATAAAGTGCTGATGTGTGCATTTCCTAACAGATTTCTCATTCTCATAGTAGTGAAAAAAGTTATGTTAGTTTGAAATACAATTTAGCCTGAAGTGGATGTGAATTTTTCCAATGTCAGGTGTCAGTCTGAACTGAAGCGTTTAGCCTGAGAAGAGGTTTTCAGTCAAGTCTTTTCTGGTGTTTGTAAGGCATGCCAAAATACTTCGTTTTCAGAGCTGAGCACCCTGCTGTGAAGAGAAATCATTATTATATATATTTAGGTGCATGGTCCCCAGCACTCAGTACACTTTGCAAACATTGAAGGAGCTATTATTAGAAGAGTGCTACAGAGGGTAAACTGAGGAAGAGCAAAGGCACGCAAGTCGCTGAGGCTAGGAGGTAGTAGATTTGTCTCCTTGTTCTTCACTCTGGCTGTTGCAGAAATACACCACATCCCAGAGCTACCAGTCTAATATTGCCTGGACCTGCCCAAACCATCTTGAATCAAGTAGAGAAATGTTATTTACAGGAAAAAAATGTGCTTCTGAGGAAAGGATACTTATCCTGTCACTGTGAAAGTAGCAAATCTGAATTCTGATGAACTTGCCTCAGGTAGGAATTCACTGATATTTTTACAATTGGATATTGTTACATTCCTGGGGAAAGCTGATGTGGACTAAATGATTCATTTTATTATACACATGGGCACACATTCAAGCAGAAAACTGTGGTAGCAACAAAATTGCATTGCATTGCTTTGCTTTGTGAACTCTTTTACAAAAGGTGTTTTATTTGCTGGTGTTGAAAGCTAGAACAAGTCTTCTTTACAGCTTCAGATAAACTCTGCCATTTCACACAGGCCTCAGCCCTGGGCAGATTATTAACCCTTGAATGAAGTTACCCTTGACTTCAGTCTAACATATGCAGTGAAAGTAATTCGTATACCTAAGCCTTTATCTTAACTATGATTTGTCTGCTATATTAAGGAAGGGCTAATGTGCCAAAGGCAAAAAACCCTCTGCATTTCGATTCAGCAAGTACCTATGGGTCCAGACCTTTTTCTTAAAAGTTACAGGGTATAGCCCTCCTCCTACTGTTATTTTGATGGTAACATAAGAAGAGAGGAAACTATAGTATTGAAAATAGTAATGAAATAATGCCTATTGTTTCATAAGGCTGTAGTGGAAAGTAATGAAGGGAAATGGCAAGAGTAAGCCAGTGAGAGTTATAAAAATCCAGCATTACACAAAGTTGGCAACTTCCAACTCACTGTATTTCACTTAGTTAATATTTTGCAGAGTGTTTGCATGTGTAATGCTGATCAGTACTAAGATCTAGTTCACCTAGGCCTTTTACAAGGTAAATAAACCAACATTTAAGCATACACAGATAGTCATCTTGGCTTAATCTATTATGAACATTTGTTACAAAAGTTCTTATCCTTTCCTCTCCTCTTTTACAAAGACAACACCGTAAGTTTTATAGGATGTATTTGGGGTGTTTCTTAACTCCCAGAAGACATTGTAGCAAAAATAACTTTACTAAATGATGTTTCTTGAACATTCCCTTTGTACTTGTTCTTTCCTATCATGTAACCAGGATAGCACCTTGCTATCACTGCAGTGGTGGAAGGAGATATCTTGGTATTGCAGATGTTACCTCAGCCCAAGATAAATTTCATCACTTAGAAAAATTAATTACTGGAACAGACTTGGACATAGTCATGGTGCTTTTATGTGGTTTTGATGATATTCTGTTGATAGTGTTGTTTGAAGTCTATTATAATGTAATACTGGGAGGAATTGTTACTATCAAATGTCTATTCATAGAATCATAGAATGGTTTGGGTTGGAAGGGACCTTAAACATAATTGAGTTCCAGCCTCACTGCCACAGGTAGGGACACCACCTACTAGATCAGGTTGCTCAAAGCTTCATCCAACCTGGCCTTGAAAACCTCTGGGGATGGGGCATTCACAACTTCCCTGGGCAACCTGTTCCAGTGTCTCACCACTCTCATGGTAGAAAATTTCTTATTAATATCTAATCTAAATCTTCCCTCTTTCAGCTTAAAACTGTTACTTCTCATCCTATCACTCCACTCCCTGATCAAGAGTGCCTCCCCATCTCTCCTGTAGGTCCCCTTTAAGTGCTACAAGGCTGCAGTAATGTCTCCTCGGAGCCTTCTCTTCTCCAGGCTGAACAACACCAACTCTATCAGCCTGTTCTCATATGGGAGGTGCTCCAGCCCTTTGACCATCTTTGTGGCCCTCCTCTGGACTCACTCCAACAGGTCCATGTCCTTTTTATGTTGGGAGCCCCAGAGCTTGATGCAGTAGTCCAAGTGGTGTCTCATGAGAGCAGAGCAGATGGGGAGAATCACCTCCCTCGACCTGCTATGCAGGCTGGGATATGGATGGCTTTCATGTTCTGCTTCCCATCAGCCAACATCCCCAAATTCTTTTCCTCAGGGCTGCTCTCAATCTGTTCTCGTCCCAGCCTATATTTGTCCTTGGGATTGTCCCGACCCATGTGTGGGACCTTGCACTTGGCCTTGTTGAACTTCATGAAGTTTGCATGTACCCACGTCTGAAGCCTGTCAGGGTCCCACTGGATGGCATCCCTTCCCTCCAGTGTGTCAACAGTGCCACACAGCCTGGTGTCATTGTCAAACTTGCAGATGGTGCACTCAGTCCCACTGTCCATGTCTCCAACGAAGATGTTAAACAGTGCCAGTCCCAATACTGACCACTTGGACTTGTGCACCTTCAGGTTCCTTGGATGGTCTTGAATGTGATCTTTTCCTACAGTGAGTGGTTCTTCAGTCTCCTAGTCCCTGCCTTTGCCTTCTATGACTTGCATGGTGTGGCTTGAGCACTTGTCAGTGGAGACTGAGGCAAAAAAGTCATTGAGTACTTCAGCCTTCTCAATATCTGTGGTAACCAGGTCTCCCATTTCCTTCTGAAGAGGTCTCACTTTTTCCCTGGTCTTCCTTTTTTCACAGATGCATCTATAGAAACTTTTCTTGTTGCTTTGACATCCCCAGACAGATTTAATCTATCAGGGTTTTAGCTTTTGTAACCTGATCTCTGGCTGCTCAGACAATTTCTCTGTATTCCTCCAGGCTGTCTTTGCTTCCATCCTCTGTAGGCTTCCTTTTTGTGGTTGAGTTTGTCCATGAGTTCCTTGTTCATCCATGCATCTATGAGCAAGTAGTGATCCAGTTATTAATATCTTTGTCAATGATTTGGATGAGGGGACCAAGTGCACCCCCAGGAAATTTGCAGACAACTCCAATCTGGGTGGGAGTGTTGATCTGCTTGAGGGTAGGAAGGCTCTACAGAGGGATCTGGACAGACTGGATGGATGGGCCAAGGCCAACTGTATGAGGTTCAACAAGGCTCAGTGCCAGGTCCTGCACTTGGGTCACAACAACCCCAAGCAACACTACAGGCTTGGGGAAGTGTGTCTGGAAAGGTGCCTGGCAGAAAAGGGCCTGGGGGTGTTGGTCAAGAGTGGGCTGAATGTGAGCTGGAACTGTGCCCAGATGTCCAAGAAGGCCAAGGGCATCCTGGCTTGTATCAGAAATAGTGTGGCCAGCAGGACTAGGGAAGAGATCATCCCCCTGTACTTGGCATTGGCAAGGCCACACCTCGAACAGTGCATTAAGTTTTGGGCCCCTCGCTATGAGAAAGACATTGAGGTGCTGTAGTATGTCCAAAGAAGGACAATGAACCTGGTGAAGGGTCTAGAGCACAAGTCTTATGAGGACCAGCTGATGGAACTGGGGTGGTTTAGTCTGGAGAAAAGGAGGCTGAGTGGAGACCTTACTGCTCTGTGCAACTACCTGAAAGGAGGTTGTGGCAAGGTGCGTGCTGGCCTCTTCTTCCCAGTAACAAGTGATAGGATTAGAGGAAACAGCCTTAAGTTGTGCCAGAGGAGGTTTAGATTGGACACTAGGAAAAACTTCTTCACTGAAGGGGTTGTCAAGCATTGGAACAGACTGCCCAGGGAAGTGGTGGAGTCACTGTCCCTGGAGGTATTTAAAAGACGTGTAGGTGTGGCACTTCGAGACATGGTTCAGTGTTGGACTTCGCGGTGTTAGGTTTACGATTGGACTCAATGGGCTTAAGGGTCTTTTCCAACCCAAATGAGTCTATGATCCAGTGAAATTTGTTAAATTATATGTCTGTAGCATCCTGTTACTGAAGCTGAAGTGGTAGGAGGCTGCTTGGTCACTGGGCTGTTTGGTAAATTTAAGCAGAGGACTCCTTATGAGCTGAGAGGCTCAGAAGGGTTTTCCTGAAAAACACAGGGCCTGAGCAACTGGTTAATTGTTGGCTTTCTTTTGCATCTGCAGTGGCAGAAAGCTAAGGAAACTTGTGAAGACGGAGGAAACAGAATGAGCTTTTGAGGGGACAAAGTGAGAAAGGCAGACTTGTATTTTTTTAGCAAAGTGATTTCCTGCTGCTCTTTGTTCCCCTGGTGCTTTGGTGGCAGGACTTGGTGTGTATTTTCTGTAACCAGGTAGCACTGTACTAAAGATGTTCCTGACAAGTAGTTGGCTTGCTCTGATAGCAACTAATAGGAGCGATGTCTGTCTTGTTATTTGGTTGCAGTCTTTACCATGATTTTTTTTTCCCCCAGGAATGTGGATATGAACAGGACTTTTAAATACATGAGAAGACCCTTGCTACCCTCAAGCAATCTGATACTACCATCCTTCCTGCAGAGGAGGCGAGATCACTCTATTCTTCTTTCAACTCAGCAGTCTGCAAGAGCATGAGGTAAGAAACTTTTTTTACTCTGAATAAATTACGACATGGTTTAAAAGTCAGCTCTAGCTAAATTTGCCATTTCCTATCTATCTTCTGGTGTGCTGTCGCTTCCTGAAATGTAACAGCTTTTGTGACACAGGCAGTATGAGACTGTCTAGCAAGAGCATGTATTATAGTCCTCATGCTACTGCAATACTTGTTTAATAATCTCTCAAGGCCCAGTGGTGATCTCTGACCCAGAGCTGCCAAGATTGGAATAATCTTAGTGTTTGTGAGTAAAAGCAGCTTTACACTGAAAATTCTTGTCCTGTTGGGATTTTTGAAGTCTCTCTTAAGGTTGCTCTGTGTGTCTAGAAGAGGTGAGCTTAAATTTAAAATAAAGCTAAGCTTTTATTTTGGTAAAAAATAAAGCCTTTGATAAAAAGCTTGACTTGCATGTTTGAATCAGCCTTATTCATCTGCAAACACCTCAAATGATTTAACTTAAGTTATACGGTACAGATATTGTATTTACTCCATATTGTGGAAGAACGTGATTTACTTAAGGGTCTTTCTCCCTGCTCTGCACTCCAAGTTCAGGTCTTCTACCTGAATCAGGCACAACAGATTTGAAAGTAGCATTTCATATCCTGCTCTACTAAATTCCTTTTTGAGGAAGCTCTAATCTAGATATTGTTTAATAAATCTAGTGCTATATATAAGAGCTAAGGTTCATGAGGTTTTTCTTGCATATACATTTGCTCACATGTCATAAATTTAAATCCCAGCCCTTAGTTAAAGTGTTGCAAAACCTGCATACCTGCGTGGTTGCTTACAACATGCTGCATACATTTTCCCCCCCATCTTACTATTTCCCTTTCTGGTTAAAGCTGGTCTCTTCACTACAAGTTCGAGTCTATAAAGGTTAGAGTAGTGCATGTGTGCTTAAACCCAAGGTTGCTTCTTTTGCATTCTATCAAGGTTAATCCATTTCAGCTAAACTTGCTAGCCCAGGCATTTGGGATCCTTCCCATATACAGCCTCAACAGATCCTGCAAATGTATTTTTGTAGGGATGCTGACAGATGAGTATCTGGTTAAGGGCTAAATGGAAATGAAGATGCCCTTAAGTCAGTTTTAGGCATTCCTTATGTTGGAGTAGTTCTGGTGCTGAAAAACTGAGAGCAGTTAGACCAACTGGGGAAGAACTGGGATTTGGGGAACCCCTAATTTTGTCTCTTTCCTTGAACACAGGCACTTTTGCAGATTTCCCTTTACGGGCGAAATATAGATTATTAGGCTGTATCCTTAGTGGAGGTAAAGCAGCATGGCTTTACTGAAGTCAGACTGATGCTGCCTCTACAGGATCTGTCTTAAAGCTTTAAGTCTTTTTCATCACTTTACAGAGCAAAACAGATGTACTCTCCTCTAAAAGACATTGTGTTCTCTGTGGAGCTTCAGTGATGAGCAAAGAGAAATCTTCCCGTTTAAATAACTATAATTTATATTGATGATAATATGCTGAATTCTATAACCAATTCCATCTCTCAGAAGGATCTTAATACATCCTTGAGTTTTGGGACACTGTTTTATCTGTCTGTAGTAGATGGATGTAGATGTCGTGGGGTCTTTAATTTTCACTCCTTAGATTCATTCTCCTTCTTTCTGATTAATTTCTCTATGGGGTGTCTGCCTTTTACATCATGGCAAATGGAGTGCCGTGGGGAGGGAGATGTAATGTTTTATTAGCAGCCTCTGTTTAATGTAACTGTGCTAGTCCTGTGAACTAAATATGCTATCAAATGTAATTCCCCTGAGATGAACAGACTTGCTGATACTGGGAGAGCTGTAGAAGAACATACACAGGCTATAGAGGAAAGCTTCACAAGCTGAATCTTTTCTGTACCTTTTTTTCTAAACCTGACCCAGGGGTCTTTTCTGTTAATCTGAAATTTTGCTTTCTTGTAGAGGAGGAAAGATATTTCAATGTATAGTAAGTATTTGACAGCTGATTGAATTAAAAGGTTGAAGCTAATGTATGATATGAATTGTACTGCAATGGCCCTGAGAACATATCAAAGAAAGGCTGAAATCAACATAGTATACTAGAAGCCCATATGGACAAGGTGTGTTCTCCTATTAAGCAAGTTTTTGAATAAGTCTATTGAAGCATAGAACTGAAGGAATTATGAAGTCAAAGCCAACATCGCTCCATTATGTCTCTGCATTCACATCTTTAATTCCACAAGAGTGAGATCCATATTGCTGCTTCTGTAAATTGCAGGTCACTGTTTCTCCCCTGTTAGTGTGGGATGGGGTGGTGGCACTGGTGCTGAAGCACACAGGAATGAATACTTACCCTGTAGCTTTGCTCCTCTTCACTGAGAGAGGTTAGTTGTGTCCCATGAGCACTTACAAGCTTTTCCCCAAAGTCTTCTGCTTTATTACTTTTGTGCCTGGATGCCTCAGCTGCCAAGAAACAAAAGTTACACAAGCACAAAGGATCACAGGGTAGCCTCTATGGTGCTGAGAGGCATGAGCAGTAAGTTGTGATGTGAAGTTACAGTGTGCTAGCATAAACTTGCCCACATTCTTGGGGCTCCAAGACTGCCTCGATGTGAAGGGTTTTATACTTTGAAAGGAACCATGGAATAAAGCTGCCTTGTGCAAAATGTATCTGCACTGGGGGTGGTGTGTAACCTCCTTGGATTAACCTGTGCTTTAGCTCCTATTGTTTAAGACTAAGCAGTTGGCAATTTAGAGAGGAGTTATTTTTCCCTTCCTTCATATGGAAAACAACATTACTGCACAAGCAGTACTTGTTGGTGCTGTGTGTGGCTGCGTTACTTTGACACTTGCTGTCATTATCTGAGTCGCAGATCTTGCCCCTGTCTAATTAGTTTCACACACTTGTACTAGGGATGAACCTGGAGATATCTGGAAGCATGCTAGCCACAAAACAAAAGATGTATGGGAAAGAAGTGACTTTAGATCTCCCAAGTATCAGTCTGGTGCTCAGCTATTAAGCTTCATTACTGTAAAGAACGCTTTGAATCTGCACAGACTATTTAAGAGATCTGAGAGCAAGACACTTAACTTCTCAATCTCTGTTTACTTCTGCAGTGTGTGGTACAGTAAATACATCTAATTGGAATATTATGAAATTTATGGTGATTAGTAAGTTTCCTTGAGAAATCTGGATGCAATATACCATAGAATGATGTAACAATGGTATCTTTGCTGATCAAAAAGTGATCACTTTTAGAAGAGCCTAATTGTACATTAAAACTTTGTAGCTAGTACCAGCAAAGTTCATTGCCCAGAGATCTTGCTGCTTCATAAACCAAGAATTCAAATACTATATTGACAAGCCGAGTTTTTATTAACTAGATGTATAGTCAAGGGCTTCACACACCCTTAGTCACGTATAAGTGCTTTTAAAAGAAAGGTGGTGTTCTAAAAAGAATAGGGATCTTTTTAGTACCTCTCTTCTAGTAAGAAGAAGGGGTAAAGGTAATGCATACAACTGCAACTTCCAACTGAAATTTTAAAATTAAGTTCTGCATGTGATATTGGACCTGATACCTACCATGCATACCTACCTTCATGTCAAATGCTTCACTAAAAAAACCCCACCTTGCTCCACACATTAATTTCTTTAACACCATGGCTTCCATTAATCTATGCTTTCCCTGAACCACCTCCTGTCATGGTATTGTGAGAAGCATCAGTGACTGGTACAGTTTTCTTATAAGAAGGCCTGATTTTTGAATGGTATTTTGATGGGGGTGTTCCAGGCAATCTTCAGAGAAACTACTGCCATGCAGAGGTAGAGACATCTGTCGTCACTGACACTTTCACTACTTGCCATGTATCTGTTTCTTATCCTTGGAATTTTTGTCTGCGTTCAGTGTCACAGCCTTTAAAGCAAAAAGCCAGGACAAACCTCTCATGAAGAGCTGTTCTTTCTTTTGATATGTTGAGATTTCTTTCTCAGTGGATACTAGTGCTTCTTAACCCCTCGTATATTCATCCAAGTCTTCACAGAACTCACTTCTGATTTATTGTTGATGTTCCTCATGGAAAGGCAGAGGGATCTTCTGTCCTCTTGATGCCTGACTTCTAGTACCTTTAGAGTTGAGTTTAAGCAATGAGTGCACCTTCTGCACACAAACTGCTGTGCTGTTGCCTTGTGGGAGCTATTAATTGATCTTTGCCTGTGACAACTCCTGTGCAGGAAATACACACGTCCCTGTGATGATCTGGTTGCTGTGGCTGAGAGACAGCTACCCTTGTAGCACATTTAGGAATGATATAGAGGTATCATCTCCAGCCAGCTCCAAGTCACGGACCAAGTGACTGGATCATGTTTATAGTGCCGTGGATGGGAACAATCTTTGGCACAAATTTGGACAGAAGTCTGGAGTCGTGCTTTTTAACTGTGTGCTTTGCAGTATCACCTCCTGACACCTTGACCAGGGAGTGCTTGGTCCAGGGGGGAATGTCCACCCAGTTTGGGGAAGTTTGACCCTTGGTTCTTCCACATCCTTGAAGCCACAAGGTAGTGGACTACAGCTAGAACACATGGTATTCCTGCTGAAATATACTTAAACAAGAAATATTTCTTAACAAAGAAATTGCTTGTGCCACCTAGACCTCTTGTGCTGCCCATCACTCACGGGGAGTAATTTTGACTGAGTCTAACCCACTGAAAAGAAGGCAAGTTGAGACTGGGGGATGGATGCAATAAATGTCTTATGTAAAAAAACCACCACAAGCAACAAAAAAACCCGAACCACCACATTATGTTTGTGTCCTTTTTCTCAGTGCCCAAATTAGTGATCAGAAATGTGTATTTAGTAACAAATGGAGTAAAATTCCCTGACTTGAGTGTTTTTCTGATGACAGGCAGAAAGGTTAAAACCGGTAAACTTATTTTAAAAGCATACTTACAGATTACAAGCCTCTGAAAATGAGTGTTAGGTGCTTAGAGGTAGCTTTATGAGCATGCTTTTGTTAAATACCTGCTCTGATCTTGCTTATTCAGTCTCTAAATTAATGTGTAAAAGATCCCCATAAGCAACCAGCAGCTGAATTGACTGTGATTAGATGGATTATTGCTATTACTCAGCCCAACAAGTTGCTATATGTTTTGTGTACTCAAGCAAATTTTGCTGCGCAGGCAAGTGGAATGATATGCACATGGGCTAACATAAAATCCCTCAAAATATCCCAGGATTAGACAAACAGACTTATGGAGCTGAAATAGAAAAGAATTGCTTGTGTCTCTAAATTAGAGGCTTTCTGGCATTTACATACACAAATAGCTTCTCTCTCAAAGTGTTCTAACAAACATCAACTCAGTTGCTCCTTTTCTCCCCATTCTAGGAAATAGGAGCCGATTTATCAGAGCATCAAGCTGATTAAGAAGAGATTATCTGCTGTAGGGGCTCATTTAAAGAGGTCTGGGGATTCCACTGGGTTGCTGTGTTCAGCTGAATTCATTTCACACAGTAAAAATACAATCTCTTGGCTGTAAAAATCTTTAACTCTTTCTCTTGGGGTGAAGTGACTAGGAAGCCCTTAAAGTTTTGAAGCTTTGCAAATTGCAGAAGGTTGTGAGGATCCCTGGTGACAAAGTAATGCCAGAGAGCCTGCACGATATGAGGAAGAAAAGGCTTTGCAATGTGGAGCATGAGCCAGGTCCTGTAACCCAGCACTCTCACCTGTGGTCAACTGATCTCAGCTCATACTCTCCTTAGGAGGGATTGAGTGCTGTTGCTGATGGACTTCACTGAAGCGTGCTCAGCCCTATCTGCTTTAAACAGTTACCCAAAGGGTGGCATTTGGGTTAAGGTGGCAAACCTCTTCTATACTTTCAGGAGAGCCTCGGAGGTCAAGTTGAGGTAGGACTTGAACACTTCAAGACTGGCAGGTAAACCTGGCTTTGAAAAGGGGTGGAAAACTGTGGATTTGCCAGCTGAGATACAGCAGTTGTGTTACCACCCAGGAAATCAAAAAAGTAAGACCAGGAATGAGAGGGGAACAGGAGTTCCAGTTGTCCTTTCTGCTCCCTCAGAGTCCCGAAGACTTCATGTCCGGTTCCTTACCAAACTTTGGGTTAGGATGACAGCTTTAGGTCTTATTCTGCTCTATTGAATGTGTTTTAATATCTGACTGAATTCTTTAGGTAACGATATATTATTTACTGTCTAGGAGGAAACAGATAATTGATTCCCTTACTGCAAGACTTAAAATGGCCATTTAGACAAATCCTTATTTCATCATTTCCAGGTGGTTTTTTTTGGGGAAACTGTATGGCAGAAAATTCAAGCCATGAGTTAAACAGTTACAACACAAACAGTATTATTTCAGTCAAGGGACCTTCTTCTGAAATAAACTATAAGAATACGGGAACATACTTTATTTCTTCTTTAAGCTGTTTTTCAGGAAAACACTTCATGATTTTAAGGCTCACTGACTGCAATGTGACTTACACATATGTATAAGTGCTTTATTGACTAGAGGTATATTCCCAGCGAGAGCCAAGCACTCATTGACTATGTGCCTTGCTCCATGGGTCTCCTATCTGGTCCATATTTGTATTTACTACTAAAATACAGTGACTTTTCATATTTTTTGATTGGTGTTGTGTTGGAGCCTAGTGTACTGCTGCTCTGACTGCTGGATTTGGGCAAGAGAGGGAAACTAATGTAGCCATTGCAGCAGCACTTTCCCTAATCTCCCTGAGTCTGAAAGAATGTATTTGCTGATGGCAATTCCTTGGGTAGGTGATAGCTGGGGATGAAGAAGGCATAAATTATGTGTAAACGTGATAGCAATACACTGAAATGCTGTTGTATTTTTTGTACAACTGTACATTGAGGCTGGATCACATTATTAAAGCAGCATCTGCTGAACAGATAGGGAAGGGCACCACTGTAATGGTGATTTTGTCCTTTCACATCAATTCCTGAATGACAGCTTTCAGAGGAAATAAAGCATTCTCTTGTATTTTTATGTTCCTGTAAATCCCCTCCAGAGCTGTTTGTTTTCACATCATGCTGTGCTTGGGAAGCCACTTGTGGCTGAGGTCTCCCTGGGCTATTGTGAGCACCCTGTGAGGGAGCAGCCCTAAGTGTTTATAATTAAAATGGAGCAGGCAGAGAAATGGTGGGGGATGAAAGGTGGAACGGCATATCCAGGGTGACAGGTCATCTCTACCTCTTCTTCCAGCCATGGGCTGAGGCTTCCCTGCCCACACTTGTGTGCCTCCTGCACAAGCTCTTTCCTGCATATTTCAAATGCATGTTCCACTGCACAAAAGTGAAACTGAAGTCTAGGCAAAAGCTTCAGACTTGTTGGCCCTGAAGAGTGTGTGACAAGTTGAAAGTGGGCCTTTCTTGCTTGAGGTTTTGCCTTTAACACCTTTTTGTGATTTGCTATGTTGATAAAGATACTGAGCTAAAATAAAGACAACAGGTGGCATTTATGCAGCCTGAAGAATATCTACTCAGTGGGTAAAACCAAGCTAAGTGGGCCTAATGTCTTGAGTTAATCTTCAGTCATCTATTTAAAGCTTGCAGATCAATGTCTTTTAATCATATTGCATGCTATAAGTCAAATGTAAAAACAAACTTCCTTTTAAAAGATTAATTTACTTCATTTGCAAAAAAACATGCTCTTAGTGTACAGGAATTTTGATTTTTCTGAGAGCACTTTGAACGTTCATTGAAGTAAGATTTCCATTTATATTATATTAGAGTTGACAGAGGGGGAAAAATGTATAGCCATCTGCTAATCAGTTTATTTCTGATAATGAAAACAAATCCACAATTTCCCTAATCTGAAGGGTGTAGAGCACTGGCTTTGCAGGGAGTCTGCTTTCATCTTGCAGAAAGTAACTGTTTATGGAAGACCTTGATTTTGAAAAGCTACTGCTAAGCTCACCATCAGAGTGTTCTGCCTGATGTTAAAAGTAGCCCTTGGTAGAGACTGCTGTGTGCAAGGCCTATAAAGACAGGTATCGGTTCATGTGGTCGTAAGGCTCTGTGCCCATGTCCTAAACCTGCTCCTGTTTAAGTGCCATGTGGGTGTTAGTGAAGCTCCTTCAATAAACTCTGGTGAGAGTAGTGTACAGCACACTTAAGGGGTATGGTAATGTGGATATGGAGTTTCTGGAGCTGTGGGCAGGCTCCAAGAGCTTCAGCTTCTGGATCTGAGATGAGAAGAATTGTAGGCTTGTTTCCTCTTCCACTGCAACTTGTCTAATGCTGCAGAAAAATAGAGCTCCTATAAATTAGGAGCTCTGCCTGTTGTGAAAGGATATGTCTGAGGACCCTGAGAGTAAGCTCCTGCAAATCCCCCTTTATTTGAAGAGCAATGTGAGGGCGAGGTTGTTTTTTCATTAATCTAATGGGTTGTAGCATGTTAGCAATAAAACTGAGAATGTTCTTCCTTCAAAATTAAGGTTGTGATATGGATTGAAGAAGAAAGTTGATTGGAACAGGTGGCATGTGTCAGAGACAGATCCTGTACACAGTATCTCTGCACAAGCACAAAAGAAAACATGTTCTCTTAGCTATCTCTTAACCTCACGGTAAAATGGCTCATATAACTAAAAATTTGTCTGTATGAAGATGCTAGTGAGGGAGATGAAAATACATGTATTAAAAGTAAACCTTACTAATGTTTAACTCAGTGAAGCTGGTGTTGAAAGATTTCTGTGTTACTGCTAGGCAAATAGGAAATGTCAGCTTTAAGATGCTTATTGGCTGTGTTAGACTGGCCAGCGCTCTGATGCAAGGAAAATTTCCAATTTGAAAGCACTGGTGTGAAGGGGAAAAAATAAACCCAAAACTTTCCTTACCAATGTATTGGTAGAGGAAATAATTTTCCTTGCCATCCTTCTGGAGCAAGGAGTTTTTTTCTGTCAGTGTTAACTCTTGCAAAAACTATTTCAGCACATACAGTGTGCATGCTGAACAGTGACAATCATGACCTTTTTTATTGCTGCTGCTCTCCTCAGGCAGAATCAAGTACAGGAGCTGGCAAGGTATGTTCTGAGATGAATCAGTCTATGAGCTGTGGCTTAGATCCTGAAGAGCGGCTGTAAAACTTAGTCTAGATGAAACTGGTGCTCGTGAGATCTGTGTTGGTCCAGGTTTGACTGGAAGCTTCACCCGGGCTCAAGCGGACGGAAGGGAGCGGGGGGCTCAGCAGCCCGCCAAGAGCTTGGAGAGGGGAGGACTGTGGCAGCTGGGAGAGAGGTAAGATGAGACGACTCTCTCTGTAAAGTTTTGGGTGCAGAAGTTATGTGCCATTGTTTAATTGCATGTTGTGCCAATTGCTGCTCTTGAATCTTTCTGCTGTGGGTATAAATCAGAAATCCCAGTTTTCTGTCAGTTTAACATGATAATGGCAGTGAATGTCTTTAACAAATAAATGCCTAGGTGTTGAATACTTTGAGGAGTGAAATATAAAGCCTTCACAAGCAGACTGGGGCCCTGTTTTTTCCCCTGCTGCTCTGGCAGAAGGCAGATCTGTGGAGCAGGGACAGTAACTCATGTCAGAGTTTGTAGTTTGGTGCATCAAGCCTGTGTGAGTTTAACAGTGCCAGTTGGAATGAGGCTGCTGTGAGACTGCGGGTGAGACTTGTCTTTTGACTCAAATGTGGAAAATAACTGTCAAATTGGAATAGAAATATGAAAGCTCATTTCTGTATTGAAAGCTTTTGGAGAGCAGTCGATTTGGGACATGCCGCCTTCCCCGTTTTCCCCATTTTTCAGGCTGTGTTGATGTCCCCTACATGGGAATCTGCAATAAGGAAGCAAGGAAACACATTTCTCCCTATGAGCACAGAGGTACTCAGGGGCACTTGTTAGGGAATATTTGTAGTTGAGCAGAAAGCTGTGAGCTTGGGAGAATAATTTTACAAGCAATGGCTTTTGAGTATTGAGCATCAAAGAGAGCACAGAGTCCATGGAAGGATGTGAGATTTATTAGAGACTTGGTTAGAAAGATGGTAGTGTATTTTCATGTGTGACTTCTCCATGTTGACATGGAGATTACATGGACTGATCAACAATATGACATGGCCTTAAAATCACAGAGCATTTATAGTAAATATGCATTTTCAGATGCTTGCTTCCTTTTGAAGTAACTGCTCAGATTTTTCAACTCCTCTTGAAAAAAATCTTCATCCATAGTAAATATCCGCTGCTTGAGATTTGAAAGGGTGTAGATGAGTATTTGAAAGTTAATGCAGGTCATCCTCTCAAACATCCCAGGGTTTGTTCAGCCTCTCAGCACCAATGTATTTTTATATGTGCCCTTTACTTTGTTAAATACTATGTATGCAGAAACAAGGGTTTTGTGTCAGTCATACAGGAACAAAACTGGCTAGGACATGATGAACTGAAATAATGTGATGTATCATGGTTTCGTGCTTTAACCTGTCTGGACTGGAGTGCTTTCCATTCTTTCTCCTGTGCTACCTAATTTTAAGGCGGCTCTCATGGCTGCCCTTGATGTAACGTGAACGCAGCCATTCTCATGATCCCTGTCAGCTCCTCAGGGGTTTCTCTCCCTTTCCTGCATTTTAGGAAAGAGCTGGTGAAGGAGGTACCAAAGAAAAGTCATTACCTGTTAAGTATTGCTTTGGAATGAAGGTAATTTGGATTGTCTCCAAATAGCCCTGAATTTGAGAGGAAAAAAGTTTTTAAAAAACCTGAAATTCATGAATTTCCTTTTCCCCTCAGTGAATGAACCAAGTGTTAGATTCATGTGCACTCTGTTTGCCTGTAGTTTTTCATTTGAAGTGCTCAGTTGATGCCTGTTGCTGACATCCTGTTTTCCTATGCTCTGCAACTTACTGGTGCTCATGTACCTGTATTTCACCATGGTGAAATATTTCCTTATAGGTAAGGACACAGATGGGCACAGTAAACCTTTCCATAGAGGAATAGACCAGCAATTACTGGCTGAGAAGTGACTTATGTAGATTATATACCTCAACATAAGTTCAAAATTCTGCAAGCAGTTCTGGCTCTAACACATGCTCCATTTACATGTGT
This sequence comes from Syrrhaptes paradoxus, assembly GCA_013400615.1. Lineage (NCBI taxonomy): Eukaryota > Metazoa > Chordata > Aves > Pterocliformes > Pteroclidae > Syrrhaptes > Syrrhaptes paradoxus. The sequence continues at coordinate 52,586 of VZTO01008500.1, forward strand.
TTAGTGATTATTTTTTTAAGGTTTAATTTAGCCTAGTTTTATCAACACTGTTTAGAATAAGCTGGCAGGTGAAGTTTTGGAGATCTTCAAATTGCAGCTTCAAGAGATTCCTTTTCCACACCAATTAATATCTGGTAATATCTTTAGCTAGTAAAAAGGAACTTCGTAAGGAGAGGAGTGCATCAGTTTAATGTTCATGCAGTAATTACCTATTTTGGGGTGACATTTAATAGACTGAAGTTCACTGCTGTTCATTTTATCCTTTTGTGTGGAGATTACTGGAAAAGAACATGTACTTAACATTTTGGGATGTGACAAAGGAGGAGAAAATTATACCCCTTGGCTATGCTCTTTTGATCTTGTGTTTTTACCAAGGTGAAAACATAATACACGTCAGATGCTACCTGCAAAGTACATATAGACTATTTCTGTCTTGGACTTGTGGAGAAATTGGTCATTCAGATAGCAGAAGCATTCTTTTCACGGATGAGAATTTTTTTGGCACCTAGCAATCCTTTCTTCACTTTTGTTTAGAGTTACTTTGCAGCAGCTGGTAACTCAGCTGGCTGAGTTACTGTGTGAGTTATTTGGTGACAGAACAGAGATACTCAATCTACATTAAATCTCATTATACCTGGATTTCAATTTAATCAGAGGATAAGTTTAAGTATTTGTGACTTGTTTTATTTTACTGTTTCATATGAAAGAAATATCAACACATCTGTGATTTTCAAATGGGAATAATTAAGATGTGCCCAAAGAATTGTAATGGGGGTACAAGCCTCAGTTTTAACCAGTGAAACTAAGACCAGTGGGATTTCCCTGCATTTTTAAAATCCCTCTTCATTTTAGCTTTTGAGAGTAAAAAAGGATTGGGTGTTAATAACAACAAAACCTGGCATCTTGAGAGAATATGGTGTGTATGAGGCACAGACTAAATGTGTCTCAAGGCCTTGTGGGGAGCTAGTGGTAGGGAGGGGAATTACATGCAGCTTTACTCCCATATGGTGAGTCTATCTAGTATAAAATGAAAGTGAAGGCATACAGGAGAAAAGGGAACCCATTGTGTCTCCAAGTTACACTAACATATGTAAAACTTGAGATTACTTTTGTCTGATTTTTTTTTTCTGCCTCTGAAGATCTTCTCATGAGGCAGGTAGGTCTCTCCATTTCTAAAAAGCAATAAATTGATGCTTGAGCAAATATAAATATCAAAAGATGAGGGGAAAATTGACAAAGAAAGAACGTGCATGATGATAACAATGGAGCCTGAAAGGCATGGTTAACAGCTATTCGCTTTCTTTTCGGATGCCCTATTCCCTTTTCCCTTTCTTTTCAGATGCCCTGCAGAATAGCAGGAATCTCTTCAGGGATGTTTTCTTGTGTTGAGAAACAAAGGACTGTTTCCTTCAAAAAAAGGCCCTTTCTTGGATGGTCTTGTGAGAAGTGAAGCTTTACTATTATTCTTCCAGTATATTCCCAATAAAGATGCCCAAATATTTTTAAAAAGTCTCTTAAAAGTTGACCTCTGAAAAGACATCATAGGCCAGGATTTCAATGGAGGAAAAGAAGGAAGAATAAGATCATTTGACCAAATTATTATCTGATCCAAATTGATGGGTGTGGAGGTGTCTCCTGAAATCACTAGTTCTGCTGCTAGTTATAGGTCTGGCTCATTCATCACTGCTTAAGCTTCAGTCTCTAATATATATATAGCAAGGACCATGTACATGCCGATGAAAATGGATTTGCTTAGTACACTTGGAAGAACTACACCAGATAGTTTTAGATGGTTTATTTTTAAACCAGTGTTGTGTACTCTTCTACAGAATGTATTTTCTAAACTAATCATAACAGCAATGCCTGCTGCTGAAATTATGCACCAGAATCTCCCCCAGCATAAATCTACTAGTCAGAGAAGTTGCTTTAGTTTATAACAGCTTGAGGATCTGTTGTAGTTTACATTGTTCTGATACAGGGATTTTATGTGAACAGAACAGAGGCCAATAAAAGTGGCTGCAGATTTCAGCAGAGTCTGCAAATAAGTCTGTATAAAGAGCTGTATTAAGTGGTCTGGCATGCTCTTGAAAACCATTAAGTCTACTGGAAATCTGACTAAATTAGCTAGAACTCCCACAAATTTGATAACATTCAGTGGTTTCATCTAGCTGAGATTTTTTTTCACGTTTAAAGATTTCCCAAATCATCTAAAACTGGAGTTTTCAGTTTAAAAAATTAACCAAAATAACAAAGAAAAGATTTACAGGGTTACTTCCAAATTAAGTAGAAGAGTTCACTTTGAAATTCAGCCATAAGTAATTTTTTAAACCTGTTATTCACCTAATATTATGGGATAGTTTTGAGTCAATCTGAGCTTTTGTCCTGATTTTTTTTTATTATTAAAATAAGAATCAGTTGCTCACTACGATTAACACATCTGTCTCAGTAACATTCAGGAAGAACTTTTTTTAGACACCCCTATTAACTAAAGAGCAGAAATACAATATGAAGTACCAAACACCCATTTCAACTGATAGCGACATTAGTTGTTTGGTTGAACAGAAATGTGTCACAAATTCTCGTCTCTAACCAAATTACAGCATCAGTAGGGGAAGGTTAGATTCTTTTCCACTTCCTCAGATGAGGAATTTTGTTATTAACATGTTTCTTCAGAGTGTTTTGCAGTGTCAGAAATAGAAGGTCGTTAAGTGTAGAAGGCAGGGTTTATTTGTATCTACCCTGCTGCTCTAATTAAAGGGTCAGAAAAAACTGGAGAATCTCAATTCTCTTTGGTTCTCTGTAAACCTCTACAATTTATTCTAGAAGAGGTGGAGAGAAAGGAGGATAAAATAGCCATGTCCTTTGGACTGCTGATCTTTTAAAGCCTTTGATCACTATCTGCTTGCTTTTTTTTTTTTTTCTGCTTTGCAAGAGGAAGTGCGGTGCACAGCTAAATTAAATAAATGCGTTTAAATTACCATACACCTGATTTAGAGAGAAGTGGTGCTGCTACTGATGGGAGTTGCAGAAAGCACCAAGAAGCAGTCTTGGCTCAGAATTTCCTGCCTGCTGTTGCTGTAATGTTTAAGTTGTTTTTAACATTATTCAAATGTATGTATGCTTTTAAATTTCCTTGTTCTTGTTTTTCTGCTTAAAGAATGTAATAAAGATGTATAAACTCAGCAGGTGTTTAAGTCAGTGAGTATAACTGCAACTGCCCTCTGGCCTATACAGGGAAGTGGTTGAATCTCAGGAGCCAAAGGAAAGAGTTTATGGACAAGAAGAGGGTACATGCTTTGTGCCAGTGCATCTGGTGTGTGATGTCATGGTCGCAGGGTGTCGTTCCAGGCTGATGCACTACAGCAATCTTGGGCTTTTCTAATGTGTTACAGCATCACTGCTATCCTCCTTTCATTGTGTTGAGTTCTCAGTAATTTGTGGCTTATGATGGAGGCTGTGCCAATGTACTTCTGTATACATATGCACGTATATATATGTATACATAAGCAAGACTAACTGTATGTGGTAGGTAATTGATTCACCTCACTCCTGCTGTTAATTTGCAAAACTCATTGCCACAAGCACTGAGGCTAAGGGCTTAGAGATTCCTGAAACCATTATACTGCCATGGTTAAATCTCGGTTATGTATGGGTTGAGGTTAGGGAAAAAGCAAGAGTTTGCTCATTTGGTTAATGGTGATGCTCTGCTTGCTGGCTGACATGTTTGGGATATTTTGTTATGGGGTTTTGTACTTGTTGTATGCACCCGGGTGAAATGCCTGAAATGAAGGGTAGAGTGGGAGTTAGTACTTGAAGACTTGATTCCTGTTCGCATCTTCAGAGCATTTGTTGACTGCAGAAATGGTAACAGGGGCTGTGTTTTCAGTGGAGTCAGCTTGCTCTCTTTTCCAAGGAAGCACTGGTGTTTCCAGCTTTTAAACTTTCTTCTTGAATCTTAATATTTGATGTTAATCTTAAAGCCCTGTTGTCTTATTTCAAGCTAGTACTTGAGATTCTTAGTTTAGCTTTCTGGTAAGAAGTTTGAAAAAGTGGTTCAACCACTCAAAAAACATCTCCAAACTATTGTGAACAATGATGGCACTTCTGACTGCTTCCTGGTTGTTGGAAACATGACTCCTAGGTTCTGTTTCTTTGAAGGCAGATGACACTACACTTATTGTACTAGCTGCAGAAGACCTGGCTCACAGCCTTTGGTTAATTTCTGAAGATTGTCTTATTTTGATTAAAAAGAAAAAAGATTTAAAATAATTATCTCTATTTCATGTGATCTGTGTCTGCTTCTATTATTTGTAGCAAAGTTACTTTTGAATAGTGTGAGCACAAAATTATACCATAAAATTCAGCTCTTTCCTTGCATTTGTTACCAATGTCAAACCTCCAAAACCATTATTTAAAGGAAAAAAATGGTATCAAATCTCAGCTAAAGGGAAACTTTAATGGTGGACTGAAGGCCTGAAAACAGGCTCATGTAATAAAGACCATTACAGTAGGAAATGATGATCAATGATGTTATATAATGCACAACAAATATTTACAGACAGGCTGTTGGCTAGCAACAGCCTCCTTAAGACATTAGAAAATTTATCTTTTATTCTGCTCTAGAGAAAACATTTTAGACAAAATTGCTCAGAGGCAGTGACTGCAGCACCATGGAAGCGAATGGAGTGCAATTAGTCTGTGGCTAGGTAACTGAGGTAGGCGTTGTGTCATCTCGCCTGTTATTTTAATTTGTGTGAAACTTATAAAATACACTGGGAGCCCCAAATACTAGTGCTGAGAAACATGAGCTTCACATGTGGTGTTGGGGAATGCACATTTTTGTAAGTGGCATATTACAGAAGGGTAAATGGAAGTTCTCTCATGAGCAGTTTTTCTAAACCTTGTTAAATTCTGATGTTCCATCCTTTTAATTAAAAACAAGCTGGCATTTATGGCTGTATGTAATCATGAAATGGAAGATTTTATAACACCTTTTTATCCCCTGACATGTGGCGAGGAGAAATATCAGTCTGCCTTTATCCATGCACATCATCTGTCAGAGGGCAGTTTGTCCAGTTTTTCCCGTGCACGTAGCTTTTCATTGCTTGTGTAGTTTCTGTGAACGTCCACATCGCCTGTCTGTATCTGCTTCTGAAGTGAAACTAATCATAAATTGTTAGGTGATGAGTACTAATCTACTGGCCTGTGTATAATAAAACAACTGTGCATGCATTGTAATGGCATATTTATCTGAGCAGCCTTACTTGTTTTGTTGTGCTTTTGCTGTGGCCAGTAGCTTCAGGATGCTATTCCAATATACAGTAGTACATGAATCATGCCTGTTCCCAGGCTGCCATCTCTACTACCAGCCTTTCTGTTGGGTTGGGATGACAAGCTGTGGTCCTTTATGCATTATTAGTTACTCTAAATATCTCACACTCCTATTTAACTCCTATTCTACTCTTCTCTTTCCTTCATTTTTTGCTACTCCTTAGCTGTATACTGTAATCCTCACCTCTTCTCCCCTTCTGTGTTTAATGTACACATTTATCATCTTCACAAATGGTCAACTGTAGCTCCCCTAAAACCAGACTCTCAACTCTGGTTTTATTTTAATATTTTTTCTAGGAATATGCCAAAAAAGTAGATACTCTAGACCTCCAGTGTTATCCCATGTTTTTCTCGACTAGATTGGCTGAAGAGATATTTAACTTCCGTTTTTGGCTAGGACTGGCAAATGCAGATGCCAGCTTGACATTTTACTAGTTGCTGCTGCACAAGACCTTCCCATGCTTGTTGTAGTCAGAAGCTGTTAAAAATACATGTTTATGCATAAAGTTGCATTTTAATGGGGAACTAGTAAAGCATTAAAATACCAATAACATCCCTGACAGTGCTGTTCTCAAAATTCCTTGCAAAGCAAAAACAACCTATGGCTTCTGTAGGGATACAGGCCCTAAATTTGCACTAGTTCTTTTCAGAGGTGAGGAAAAGGAAGTTCAAGTATTTGTCTTTTGTAACATTTCCTTTCTGAACCCATAATGGCGTGTGAGGAAAAATTAACTTTATGGCCTAATGGCTACTATTCATATTCCTCAGTTAGTTCCAAAATGGAGCTGCTACTTAGAGAAAGTGAGAAATGGTATATCTAAGGGGGCATTCTCAACAGGTAATGCACGACTTAAAGGTGAAATTACGAATTTATTTTTTTAACTGATGTAGGGTTGGAGAGTTTAAAGTATTTCATAGCATCATGGGCAATTAACCTTTTAGGCAGTAGTTTTCTTTGGTATTTGTCAGAGAGTAACCCTTCGTAAGCAATACACCAGAATACTGTCACAGACTGGACCCCTACCCATCCCCTCACGGATGATGTTGTTTATCCATGTTTGTCTCAAACAATGGGCAGAACATTTTTTAAAGAAGAGTGTGCACCACTAACCATTCAGGCAGAGCACTTGGACAGAACATTTCTAAAGAAGAGGTGTCACCGTGTCTACAAACGTCTCAGGCAGAGCATGTTGGAAGAAAAGTTCTTTTCTAAATGAATATTAGCAAGTTGCTAATGTTCTGAGCGATGACACCCCCGCTGAAGTGGGGCATGGGTGCTGAGGGCTAGAGTCATCTCCCCAGTGGAGAACCAGGTGCCCCCCACGAAGTTAACCTGGATGTGGGGCTGTTGCATCCCACAAAGATCAACCCTGAAGGTGACCTGGATACAGGGCCCCCTGCTGAGGTGTGGTCCCAGAACAGTATAAAAGGTGAGACCAAACTGTACTGCCCATCAACCCATTGCCAACCCATGCAAGGAGTTTCTGCCTGATGAGAAGACACGTGCTGGAACGAGGGACTGGTGATGATATCTATGTCTCTGTGTTTGTGTATCCCTCTCTCTTTTTGCCCCCTTTCTTACCTTTCAACTCTTTCTTACTCCATCTTCTGTCTAATTTTTGCGTCAAATAAAGATTGAACGTTATTTGGCACTTGCTTAATGGATAAGTGATGTTTGGTGATAATTGATAAGTGTGATTTGGTGCTTGACTCTTAGAAGTTATTTGTGATGTTTTTGCAGTTGTTGAGGTAAATAAAATTGTGTTGTATTGTTCCTTGGTCACTGTCTGGCTCCACCTAGCTGGTGCTCCTTTTTGGGGAATCACACAAAATGTTTCTGGACCGTCCACTGTAGTGGGGCAAGACAAATGCAAACTTGCCAGTCGGGTGTACTGACTGGCATTTCTGATGTAACTGGTAAAAGAATATCCCCTTAAGGGGAAATTGCAGTATTGATCTTACCTAGTTGCTATTCCCTCCCTGTATTTAGGTTAACATGGAATTCTAGGTGCACTAGAAGGTTAATTGTATCTGCTCACATAGCTGTAAGAATATGCTATTAAACCAATTGATTAAATTTTTATTTGCTGAAGCATCTTACTTCTTCCTTTACATACATCTTAATTGCTTCAAGTTCTCTGAAATCTATTTCATGTTCTTCTAGAAAAAGTTTGAAATCCCTTTTTTACTGTTTCACTGGTCTGTCTTATGTATCAGGCTCCATTTGAGCTGAATGTGTAAGGGGAAATTGATATTGCAAAAACAGTTCGTTTGGGATGCTCACTTTTTCTTTGCAAATATTCATTTAATTTTTGTATCTGTCTGAGGCTAATGCTTGGGAATGGCTTTCTCTTTGAGGGACTACTGTTTGGTCCTATGAAAAATGTCAGTAAGGGCTGAAGTGTAATTTAAATCCTTAGATAAAAGCCCTAGTGAGTTTAGTGAATTGGGGCTCTTATCCTTAGAAGACAAACAGTGACCATAGACTTTATCAAGATCTTTCAGCCTCTGCCTCTTCTGGACACATCACTAGCTATAGACAAGTTATAACTGACCTCTCCATATGACAGAAACTCCCCCCAGTGTATCTGTTGGTGGAGCATCCATGTCCACATGCAAATCTGTTTAGAGCATGTTCAGGTTCAAGGCTTACAGGAAGCTGTAAGGCTTTGGGATTAGATGGTCTTTAAATGCTGGTCTCTAGGCATTAGTCTTACTGTGAATTCAGATAAGATGGACTCCAATAGGCTCAACGCATTGCTTTCCCCTCTTCATGACAGCTATGTTCAGGAATAGCATTACAAGGAGAAGACTGCCAGTCATTGCTAGGGCTAAAAGTCTTGTAAAGGAACTGCATTTCTGTGAAGCAATGTACTATTCTCGGATAATGGGAATGAACCATTACCATCTTATACAGCTTAGTTACAAATGGTTTGTTTGCTTGTAGAGGTGTCAACTGAAGAAATCCAAGAGTCATGACTGCTGTTTACACAGGGTTGTAAGTGAACACACCATGTTAATGCTTTTGACTAGCTTCAGCTAAAAGTGACTTATCTTGCTTGTGCTTGAAGGCTTTTGACTGAGATCTGTAGACTCCCGCACTGGGAAAATCATCCCTGTTTTGTCAAGATTTTTAAAATTGAATGTTTCTGATTTCAGCACACATGCTTCTATTTGGCCTTGAAATTACACAATGGCATTTTGCTTTCTTTGGGCTTGAATTCTTGCCTGTTTATTGCACATAAACAAGAGAATGTAGCATTAAAATATACTTAGTTCTTCAGCTAGCATAAATCACTGTCGTTCCACTGGCTGCCCTAATTTGAATCCAAATTTGATCAAATAATTTCAAATTGGGTTGCAGAATGAATTAAGTCTATACAAAAAAATCCTTAGGTACCTAAAACCCAAGTCTGATTTTCCAGTAGAAGGGCATCAGCTGCTACCTTGTGCATTCACAACCTCATATTAGCTGCTTATGGCTCAGTAACTGATATTGGCTGTGAAGCAGACACTTGGCTGCTCCTTTGGCCAGCGGAGAAGAAACATTGGCTCTCTTGAAAGAGCAGAGCTATAAAATGAGGAAATAATAAAACATGTTGATTAGGTTAGGGTCACAAAATGTGGTAAATAGGAACATATTGGCCTTTCCATTCTTTTTAAAGGTCTTTGTATGTTGGCTAGCCAACTTCCTGGATGTCTGTGTCACCTTAACGATTTGGCTGTCTAAGGGTGATGTATAAGGGGGAGAAAATAAACTGTTGGTGATATTTTGAGTATACTAGGGCCTGAAACAACTTTTTTTTTTTTTCTTCAAAATGTTTCCTTTCCGAGCTTTGTCGTATTTCAGCAATGAAGTCTCCTCCTTCCAGCTCTTGCACACAGGTCTTGTTAGCATGTAGGACAGTACAGGAGAATTCCAGTGACCCATACTTGTATTAGCATGTTTAGACTGGGATTTTTAACACTTCTGGCCCACTGAGAATTCCAGATGCCTCAGGAAAGAAAATATTAAATAATCGTATAACTTGATAGAAGCTGCCATTGCAGGAAATAGGAGCAATTAGCAGAACTGACTGGGTGTTTACATGTGAGCTTTTTGTTTCACAGGGGTAAACATGTGGCTGGTCTTTTTTAAAGCCCCGAGCAGTCAGAAGATACGGCCTTCAGCAGGAGTTCCACTACCAATGACTTTGAATATGAGATCATATGTGTGAGCACTGGGAGGTCTAGATCCAGAGATCAAAATTTTCTCTTTAGATGAACAGGTGTTCCAACAGCACTAGGGTCGTCTTCTGGTTATCTTACTGGACTTTCCACCATGTAGCATGTACGGTTAGTATGTTTGGCATGTTAGTGAATGCCAAACCAGACTGTGTCATCTCAGCTCAGAAACAAGGAACACTTTCCTAAATCATCTCTAAGATTTAAAGAAGGCTTACTTGCTGTCTTGACTACTACTTCCAACCATCTTCCTTTGCAACAGCTGTTCTGCTTTAGAGTAGTTGAAGAGATGTCTTGAGTGTGATTCCATACCATACTATTCAGGTATTTCTCATATAACCAGCTAATAACATATTTTTTCTATCAGATATACCTGGAAATATAAGAGGCTTGCTTGTTGTTTTTCTCAGATTTTGGAAACATAGTAAGGAAGATGAGTTCCTATGAAGTACCAAGCAAAATGTGTGTGGCTCTCTTTCATTAAGAATAGAAACCGTTATTGAAGTCTGATGAATATTGTGCAGTGCTTGATATCAAGGCTTCTAGATCAAAACACAAAAAGCTATTGTATAAAGCCAAAAGCATTTGTTAAGATCTATCCATGATCTCAGAATAAACTAATACTCCTAATTTGTCTGATTACTTTTGACTACTAAGCAATTTTTATAGCTGCCTTAATTAGTTGCTAAGTGACTGAGTGTAAAATGTGACAATAAGACAATGGAAGCTGTAGCAAACTCAAACCCTAGGCAGCATGGCTGGGGTAGACCCAAGACCCCCAGAAGGTTGTACCCGTAAGGGAGTTAGGCACCAGCCTGCCAGGACTATGAGCGCCCTTGGCAGTTGCCAGCAACAAGGCAAGCACCTGCTCTTATGAACAGCAATGCACAGAAAATGCTGATACCCAGAATCAGAAGCTGCCTGGAGCTGAGTTTTAGCCCTTTTGTTCAAAAATATGGCTGTCAAATGCAGGCAACCCAGAAATGTCAAGGAGCTGGGTGTCCTGGGCTGAGAGTGAGGGGAAAGCAACAAAAAGTGTAAAACTGCAAATCTGGCCCATTGCACTATATCTGTCATGTGTATATGAGTTTCAAAGGAAGGTTGAATCACTGTGCATAGGGCTTTAATGCTGAGTATTATATGAATTACCTTGTACTATGTGAAGGATTTGGTTTCAAGCAAAAGCTTGGAAGTTTTTTTGCACTGCTGTACTCTCTGCCCTCAAGCTCATTATCATGGATTCTATATTCAATTCTTTAGACTTTTTCTGAGCTTTTACAAGCTGATCATTTGTCATTTTTGGGGAAAAAAAAAAGTTTATTTTCCTTTTGCTACTGGATGGAAACACCAGGGTAATTATGGGAAGGTACAGACACTTGTGACACATCCAGAAATATAGGGTACATTTGGCCAGGAAGTCTAGGCTACTATTGAGCTCAGTGCTCAATACATCACCTGTCCAGCTATGGTGGGGAGAGTGGGGTAAAAATCTTTATGTGGACACAGACTGAAGGAATATACTGTGTGAAAGCTCATTAGTCTGTTGTTGGGACACAATAGCTTTATAAGCCATGAGATTCTCTTCTGCAGATTCCCACCTAGGAATGTCCACCTGTATGCAATTCCAGCAGGTCTGTGGCCTAACAGATGGTCTAACTAATGAAAAGAGTCCTTTTAATTAGTCCGTCTAAAGACATTTATTCACACTGGTGGGCACTCCCAATAAAGTTTCAGTGACTAGGATCTGCGTTGCTGGCTTCCAGCAGTCGCCATCTGTTTGGTGGCAGAAACTGGCCGTGGTATCACCGTATGTGTTTCCCACTCCAGTGGGCTGGAAAGAAGTTTAAAGCATGGGGAAGGAGGGGGGAAAGGTCTCCTGGTTACTGCCTACAGCAGTTTGAAAGATGTGGTATCCCTGCTTCCAGACCTGGGATTACAACAGTTTATCCTGCTATCTCTAGCAGCAGTTTCGAAAAGCAGCTTTAGAAATCATGCTCATTTCCTCTGGCAGTGGTTTTTTAATATTTGAGAATACCTTCAGTGCATTTGCTAAGGCTCTTTCTTAGGCTGTAGGCCTATTTCTTAATTGAGTATTGAAAATCCCTCTATTTTTCATGACTGTTACAAAATAATCTAAAATAATTAAAATTAGAAATGTCATGTCAGTAATGCTTATTCTGGGAGTACAAGAGTTTGCATCCTGAAGAAACCTCACTGGCTGCATATTAAAGGAAACCACTTAATGGCACCATTCAATTAAAAATTAGGGGGGATGATAGGGAGTTGGAGCAGTACAATAGAAGATTTGCAAGGCTTTATTGCCTATGACTAGTTTTATTTATGTTCTCTGCATACTGACAAACTAATTCAGGCAAGGGGATAATTAAACCAGGGGGAAATTACAAAATTTCCTGGAGAGGAAACACAGGCTAGTGATGAGACAGGAATTGTGGGAATTCTGAATCCTTCAGGACAATTCTGACTCTAAGTGTTGTTTACATATTCAACCAATTTACCGCCCTTCCCTGGACTCCTCCCAGATCCTCCCCACTCCCAAACCCTACCCAAACTATTTTTTTTCAAGCTTTAATTTTCAAGTCTGTTTTTAATGAAAGCTTTTTTTGCAGGAAAAAGATAACGGAATTTGTAGTTTTTAATAACGACTTCCTGATAACATTTGATCTGACAAAGTCAGAAATCTGATCTGTTGAGAGATCTTTCAAATCATTGTGCCTGTCACCTTCTTTCTTCCTCCTCCTCCAAGTAAGTAAACCTAGATACCATTTATTTTCTGTTTTCTGTGTTTTTGTTTTCAGGTCCTTAAGCTTTTGCTGAGATGTTTTTCCTATGTTAAAACTAAGGCACTGGTACCTCCCCCCCGGTGATCTGATTTTTGTTAGATTACCTGCTATCCTCAAATGGCCTGTTCGCTGCAGCTGTCAATATTACTTGTGGAAGTCCTTCAAACTACATAACTACATTTACCTCTTGTCATGTGAATAGTTGCTGTTCTGTTGACACTTGGAGACTGGCTTTTGGCAGATAAATGTGCCTGACCTTTCCTTGGAAGAGCTCAGAGATTCCTTCCCCAAAGGCAAATTGGTTTAAGAGATAGCCTCATGCCAAGATGCGAGCAAACCACTTTATGAATGATGGCTCCCACTGCCAAAGTCCTACAGCTTGTCTAACCATAAAGATAATGATTGTGCTGAAACCCTTTTCAACACTGCACCTGCAGTTGTAATTTTTTGTTGCCATACTGCCTAGTCGTGGACCAGGATCCTGCTGTTTCGATGCTACACAAACACAGAACAGGGTGTCCTTGCCCCAATTCTGTGTTAAGTAGGATATGGCAAAGACCAGTGACAAACAAAAAGATGATGTAGCTCTAGGCAGACCCAGCTATAGCTGCAGGCTATTGTCAAGCACCACACACAGGCATGGTCACAAAAATTAAAGGAAGTTAGCCATTAAGAGCTTCATAAGGGAAAACATAAAGATATACATTTGTGAGCTTAGTAACGAGTGTTAGATTGGCTCATGGGCTGATTGCAGGTAGAAGCCAGGTGAGAAATGACATGTAAGAGCTTCAAGATAAGGCTATTTAGATAAATTAATGGAAAATATCTAATAAGAACAGTTAAACCAGAAAAGAGACCTCTGGTTCAGGAAACAGTAAAGTAAAATTGGAAAATTTTGACTATGGTTTTGTTTAGTTCTAATGCTCTTCCCACGACATCCACTGCTAGCCACCACCTGAGTTGATAGTTTTACTTGGCTGATAAACTTTGATCTGTTTTGGAGCAATCTTCATTTTGTCTATATCTGTCTATCTTAGATTTGCTGTTTAAGATACTACACTGGACCAGGGGCTGCTGTCTGATATGTGCAAGTCTCCATTTGCTCATTCCCAGAGGTTTAAGACAGACAGTTGAAGGTGACATCTTAAATGGCTAAAAGCAAAATTCAACAGAAGGTATGTGTCTTGGGCTAGCTCCTTGAAGCCACCTCTGGCAATCATACAAAGTCCACCAAAGCCAGTCTTGCAGTTCCCACACAGTGAAGTTCTTCCAGAGTGTATACTGGGGCATGATTAGGAAGGAGAATGCAAGGATAATTTGGACTCAATCAAAGATGCCTTGGGAGGATGAGATTTAAGGTGTGTTAGGCCTGACAGCTATCCTCAGGCAAGCTTTAGGTAGGAAGAATTACTGGAGACCTTGTTGAGTGGAGAGGAACTGTAGGGGATAAGTCCAGGTTAATGCAGACAGATGTGTTTTAGCAGAGTTTTGTGTTGAAACCATAGCTGTTCATGAAGCCATATTTGTACAGATGAAGTATTTAATCTGGAAAGTTTTTCCCAGCTCAGGATTAAATTTTGGGAGTAAGGAAGTAAAGTGTTGCAGGGTGCCTATTATAGCCTTTAGCACAGTATGAAAAACATTAATTTGGGTGATGTTTTAAAAAAAATTCTCCTGTTAATTAGGTAGACTGAGATTTTCCCATATGAATACCTTTGCAAGACTTATTGTCTAGTCTGAGATAGACATCTCTGTCTCTGGTTTTAATAAAAATATCAAACAATCTCAGTTTTATCTCATTGTGAAACAGCAAAAAAAGCAATTAAAACTCAGGATGTCTCATGGCATGGGAAAACTGATTCTCATCCAGTTCTACTTCGGGCAGACTAGACAGCAAAATTAATGTTTTGAGATGTAAAAAAAAAAAAAAAAGGAAAAAAGAAAAGAACTGGTAGCTGGATAGTAAACTGAAGTGAAGGTGGACTTTGTAAAGACCAAGGGCTTACAATACTTGTAACTTAGGGGAAAGAAGCTGTCACAGGGAGAGACATTCATAAGAGGAGGAAAAATGAGGTGAAAATGGGCATGGAAGAGATGGGAGTTTACTGAACAAGCAATGGGCTGAAAATCAGGAAGCCAAGAAAGATCTGTGTAATGAGAGAAGGAAGGGAAAGTGAGCTGTGGGTGAGGACTGTTTTCAACAAGATCCTCTGAGAAGGGAGGTGTGATGGCAGGAGGAGAAGATGCTCGTTCTAGGTTCTAAAGATGTACAGCAGAAGGCAATAGTTCTGGTTTGAAGAACAGGCAGTCCAAAGGCTTGATCCAAAGGTCACAACAGCAGGAGTTTTCAGAGAGGCTTTGTCTCTAGCCTTTAAGCTTCCAGAGTTTCATTAAAAATAGATATTTTTTTTTTTTGTGCATGTGAAAGGCAATGAAGTTAGACCTGTCATCAGTTACTTTTCATGGTATCGAAATGGTTAATATTCTTGCTGTTGCTGCTACATTGTTTGTCCACATTTATTGGACCTCATTTCCTTGCTGGGGTGTCTAGCTTATAGCAGCATCCTTAGCTTTTCTAAATAAACTGTGTTGCCTCAAATGCATGGCCTATGAGTTCAAGGAAAGTTGAAGTTCTCTTTCCTGAGCAGATTTACACTTAAGTGAGAATGAGGTCTGGTTTGGGCAGGTCTCTCAGGCTTGAAGCTCCCTTTGCAAAATTCCTCACTGAGAGTAGTGTTTGTTTCTAATCCACTTAAAAGGCAAATCCTGTGGTGTTAAAGAAGAGTATCATTTTAAGGCTGATAGCAACTGACAGTCCAGGACAATTCTGTTTATCCAAAGGACAGGTGTAGCAACAACCCTGAGCTTCGCTCGTGCTCCCTCTGATATGCTGGAATAAGTTTGTAGGCTTCTCCTAGAGGAAATTGCTTTTGCTACCTGTTAGCTACACTAAATAGGCCTGGGAAAACTGACTGCGTAAATGCTCGTGTTGCGTATGGTCAGATTTTCTCTTTTGCTGTCACTAGTTGAACTCTGAAGATTATAGTGGCTTGGGGAGGTTTTAGTTGAAAATGCCCACAATTGAGGAAGATCTGAAGGTAGGAGGAGGAGGCAGTCTTCTCAACAGAACTCCAGCAGAGGTGCAGCAGGGCACATTTGTTCAAGTTGATGTAATATCAGTCAAGGATGCAACTCTGTTCATTTAATTGCTTCAAATAGTATAAGATATAATTTCTGATACTCTTACCATGAACATAAATGCCTACATCTTGAGCAGCTACCTGAGCAATTACTCTTAGTAATGAAGGTTTCTGGATTGTCTTTTGAGACTCACTGAAGTTTGTTCATGCTCAAGTATCCCAGTCTCTGCTTTTCAAAAAGATGATTCTGGATCAGATGATGGAAATAGATCTTGATCAGAGAACAAATTAGGGTGTTTGAAAACTCATTTTGCTTTACAGTAGAGCAAAATGTATCTTTTCTTGTGTGAACTGAAGGGGGATTGGAACTTCGGTTTCCTGGAAAAGCCCCGCTTTCACTCTGAGACTCTGAAAATGAGTGAGAAATCTCATCATGGGCCTTGCCAAATCTTCCATCAAAAATGTCTTTAAAATCAGTAACTTTCTATGGAACAACATCTTTTGACAAAAATTGCGTGGTCAGAACTTCTCCAAGTAAAGTCATTCATTACCATTTCAGCCTATGTATTTCAGCTCTTAGAGTTTTTTGTGGTTTGAAGTTTTCCAAATGATTAAGGTCCTCTCAAAGAAACATAAGTCAGCAATATACAGAGCAGAAAGACGAAGGGAGAGAATGTGAAAAAGGGTTGCTGAGGGCAATGAAAAAAAAAAAAAAAGTAATTTTAATCCAAACTGAAAAACCTGTGCAAGGATATCTTTTCCTCTTTCTTTAGCTGTCTTCACCTAGGTTACCTTTCCCTTTTCTTTCATTCATGTTGTCTGAATTTTAGTTATAAAGTATGCACAAGAGAAGTTAATTTGAGGTTTTGTGAGCCATGGTTGTGCCTTTCACTTTTCTGCAGATGTTCTGCACAGCATGATGGGTTTGTTAGGTCTGTTGCATTCTGCCCACAGAACATTACTAATATGCAGCTGTGCAGAAACATCTGGATAGCTTGACTGAAAGCATTTTGAACATGTGCATGTGAATTTCTTTCTCTAGTTGTGTAGGCATGATGTATATTGCATTCCATGGGCCACTGCTTCTCTGGTGTGAGCAGTGCAGAACTTTGATGTCTTCTTGTTTCTGTCTTACTTTTTTTTTCCCTCTGCTGCATTTTTTTTTTTTAAATACTTCTGATCTCTTCCAGTAAGGCTGGAGCACACATGAGCTTTTATTTCTGGGATAGAAGAGTGGGGGGAGAAATGGGAAGCTGCTTCTCAGCTCAGGCATTCGGTGTCCTCTGACCAGCACGTATAGGCTCACACAGTTGATGGTGTACTGAAATGTCGCCCTGAAAGTTAAATGCATCCAGCTTATTATAGAAGTGTGTCATGTACCTTTCTTGCTTTTTACATTGCTGCCTTCTTTAAATGTCTCCTTCTACCCTCAATTCTTCCTCGGCCTCCCCCAGTGACCTTTTCCTAGTCTTACTATTATTTCAGACTTTCTGAGCTTTTGAAGCTTCTAGTGTTTTGCCATTCCCATCAGTTAATACTGTGGCTCCTATGGTACCTTTAATAGAAACTGCAGTGGATCTGTATGCTTTAACCCTGTCAGGTGGAGTTGATTTGATCGAGAATTTTGAGGGCCTATAATAATGTTTTTGGTTGGTTGCTTGGTGTGCTTGGTGAAAATCATCCTTTATGAGTTTTTCTACACTGATCATCATCTTTGTTTTGAGGGGCTTCTTGGCTAAGGTTAGGCACAGCTATGTTTCTTCAGGATCTGGCACAGGATATGCCAGCAACATTTTTTTTTATCCTACTCTGGTGAAAAACAATTTGACTATTTCTGATGACCTTAAATGGATATCTTCTAAACAGATCATTAATACTTTCTTCTAATTGGATTTGATCTGGCAGCTACTAAGCTTGAAGGGAGGTTTCCAGCTAATCAGGGAGAACTGTGCCTCCTCTGCTGGAATGTTTTTTTTTTCCAGTTGCCCACTGAATTCTAGTTTAATGCTATACTATTGTATAACTATTCATTTCCAGGTTTTTTGAGGTGGTTGTGGCAAATGGGAATCCTGAGGTTAGATTTCTGGCTATATTTCAATGCAGTATAACATTTGCTTTTTCTGTCTCTTTTCTCATCTGTTTCCAGGTCTTTAATAATCTCATAATTACACAGCTTATAGTTGTGCTGGGTTGTGTGCTGGTAGGGAAATCTGGTGACTGAAAATTGGAAACCTTTAAAAGTTTCTTTTAAAGCACCTTTGAATGTTTCTGGCTTTCATTGCTGTTGTATGGGTGCAAAACCAGAAGTGACTAAGCCACTGGCTTCCTGTTTAATTGCATCCTGAGCCCTAAAATGGCTAATAACCTAATTAGGCAGAGAAGGAGATGTCTTTAGCAAGGTTTAGTGGTACACCTATGCAGCAGAGCAGATGACAATATGATTACTCTGCTTGTGGTTTTATTTGGCCAGATGTAAGCCAGATGTGAACAAGTATAGCTGTTTCAGTAAGATGTGCTAGTAAGCCTTTTCTCTCAACTAATGCCAGTTTATTTTGTCTAGACAGAGACTGGAGGCTAAGGGAGCAGAAGATGTGCAGACTTACCCAGCTGCACTCAATGGCAGGAGCTTTCCTACTGATGGAGACACCACGTTAGCTTTGTCAAGGGATGATATATAAAATGCAGCAGGCCATGACTAGCTTCAGTGGGGGCTTGTATGCAAAGATCCATCTTGGGCTTCTCTGTGGCTTAGCCTATTAACCATCGGTTTCTCCGGTTTTCCATTTGTGTGTTTTTAGCAGTAATTGCGCTTTCCGATGGGTTTCGGGATCTGGGGGCCGTGTCAAGGGCTGTAAGAGATCTTTATTATTTATTATTACTCACCTCTATGGATATATTCTTTGTCTCCATCTGCTTCACAGGTGCTCAGCCATTACTGTCTGCTGGACAAGAGCACTGAGGAAGTTATGTGAATGGGACAACTTCCTACTTTGCTCTTCCTGTTACTTCCCTTTTATTTTTTGGGTGCACTGAACAATACTAAATGTCATCCTTGCAAGGCGTAAGAAGATATTATTAGTACAGAATTTTGAATAGTTCAGCTGTGAAATGCAGCCTCAAAAGCCAGTTTAGTCTTACCTAAGTAATTGGAAAGAAAATATTTAATTCCTAAAGTTCAGACCTGTCCTTGGCAGTTTGATGTTTGCTGCCCACCATTAATTTACCATGTTGGTACTCACAGAGTTACACTCATGAAGTGGTTGTTCTAATGAGCCAAACGCATTGTAGAAAGGAAAAACCTTGTTCATTTCTTTATGACTTGCAACTCAGTTTAATCTAAAAGAGCTGTACTTTGATTGTCATCTAATGAGGGAAAGCATAGGCAAGATAGATACTTATTTCCTTTGTTTATTAAAAGGACCAGGAAATTTAAGAAAGCTGAGTGGGGATTTTGCTATTTCTGTCAAGAAAATATTTTTCTTGCAATTACAATTGCAATTACAATCCTTTTTTCATACTGGAAAATTAAATTGTTATCAGTCCAGCCTTCATGAAATACATCCTAGAGTGTAGGAAAAATCTTAGAATAAATAAACAGTTACTGACCTTGTTTTTTTTGAAGGTAAGGCTGATGCTCCATCACTAGCTTGGCTGACTCTCAGAATGGTGGCAACCAGAGTTTGTTGTGGAATCTTATTTAGTCACTGTCTCTTATGTGTTCATTTTGAATACTTATGTCTTGCTTTCCAACCCATTCTATTTTTTGTGAGCAGCCTGGTGAATTCTAAGTTATGCAAACAGGTATTAGGGTAGGGAACCTTGCCTTTCTTCACTGTTTGTAATACAGTGGGTAAAGATGCTCTTAAGATTGAGTTCTTACCAGCATCCAGTTAAGATGCTGAATTGGATTCTGGTCTTTGGGTTCGGGCTAAACTCTCTTTTGTGAACTGTTCTCAACTGGAAAAAGAGTGTCTTGTGAGGTCTTCTTGTAGCAGCCATAAATGGAGAAAACTTTGAGAATATGGTAGCTCCTGAAACTGCTTATAGTAATATCAAAACTGAAGGCATAATTATTTTTTTTTCCTTGGGTTTCTAGCTTGCACCTACAACCAAACCCCAAAGGGCTGTGTTGTGGATGCAGGGATTTGAATAAACACACAGTCCTCTTGTCCAATATCTTGAAGGGGAGGGTTGGTGTTAGTGTGAAGTTGTAGTTAATGACTAATGTAACACATGTTGTTCTTTGACAGTTGGTTATCAGTTACAGTGAAAGTCTGTGTACACGGACAGGCCCTGGAGAGGCAGTTCTGTGTTAGCAAGGTTATTATTTCACAAATGTTTCTAGTAATATGAACTTTATCTGTTTAAAGCCTTCCAGTACTTGAAGGGAGCGTATAAACAGGAAGGGGAGCGACTGTTTACGAGGGTGGGTAGTGATAGGACAAGGGGGAATGATTTTAAATTAAGACAGAGGAGGTTTAGGTTAGAGATTAGGAGAAAGTTTTTCACCCAAAGGGTGGTGGCACACTGGAACAGGTTGCCCAGGGAGGTTGTGGATGCCCCATCCCTGGAGGCATTCAAGGCCAGGCTGGATGTGGCTCTGGGCAGCCTGGTCTAGTGGTTGGTGGCCCTGCATATGACGGGGGGGTTGAAACTAGATGATCACTATGGTCCTTTTCAACCCAGGCCATTCTATGATTCTATGAAAGCAACTTGATTGTTGGCAGTCCAATCTGTATACATTATTTTCTGGAGCTCCTGTTGCAGGACAAAACACTGTTACCCACTCTGGACTCCAATGCCTTTTTAGGCAAAGACACTTTAAAAAGTCTGAGAACAGTGTCTTTCTGTTTTATTAATGGAGCAGGGTTTAAATCCTGCTTGACCTGTGAAATTCTGAAGACAGTCTTACATGTGTTGGTAACATCCAGATTGGATTAGTGTAATTCTTTGTTTGTAGTTCTGCCAGCATCATCATTCAGAAATTACCGCTTCAAAACACAGTAACGAGAATGATCTCTGGCACTACAGAAATAAGCAAGCTCAACAGTCCAGACGTCTCTGTTCAGAGGCTCCCAGCTCTAACAATATTTGTTGGAACATCTGTTTTCTGTCTCAAACTCTTTAATGATTAGGTTCCTAATAGTTTGACTGGGTGTCTGTGCAAGCATAGACCCAGGCATTTTTGAGTTAATGCTAGGCTTCTGGCACTAAAAAGCAATACTGAATAGATAAAATACAATCAATTTATATGAAATGCTTTTAAAATAATACCTTCTTTGCTGTGAATTTTCTGTGAGAGTTTCTGTTAAATTGGTTTCTTGTTGGCTGCAATCAGTAGAGCTGCTCAGCTAATGGTATGTTGCAGATTTTAGGATTACTATTTGAAGAAGTTGCAGTCCTCCTTTGGGATACCTTTGTAGAGATATTTGGTGTATATAGATTCAGTAGTCACAGAGGACATTGTTTCGTGTTCCTTACTAAGAACACATATGAAGACTAAAGAATGTATCTATTTCTGTTCTGTTCATTGCTTTGTAGTCCAGGAAAGAACAAAAGCAAATGCTTAATTTTAACCACATGCTTCGCTAGAACATAAGGAAATGTTCAGATGCTTCCTTGTGTACTTTCCGGAATTAGATTGTATTAAAGCTTTTATGCTCTTCCAAGCTGAGTAGGACTTCTGCATATTGTTTTGTGCAGCCTCCTCCTAATGGGAGCGTGGTCCCATGGAATGTTTTCTGGGCTTTCTCACAGCCGTTGCAACATTGCAGGTGAAGACTGAGTCTAAAAAGTTCATTTTCTGAATGAAAAATGTGTAAAAATCACCCACCAAGGAGAATATAATAGTATGTGCTTCTGTTTTCTGTGTCGGTTCCACTCCCACACACTGACTTTCTTTCCGTGACTGTCTTTTTAAACAACTGATGCCAGAGCCTAGATCAAGAGCGAGCTTATGGAAAACCTCATTTAGTTGCCATAGTATCCTCTCTGTTTTTATCATCAATATAATTCTGCATTTGTGCCATACAATAAAATGGGTCAGCAGAAGTTTTTAACCTTCCCAGATTTAAAGTCCATGGGTGTTTGTTTTGAGCAATGATAACATGCCCTGTTTGCTCTTAGTCAAGAGGCAACAGAGGTGCATGGCATGGAGATTTTCCCACAGGTTGTTTATTCCCTCTCATTCAGGATTTATCAGGCCACCAGTACGGCGGCAGTTACTAGTGTACGTACACTCCTTTCCTATTTCCAAAACATTATCACAGCAGTGAAACTGGAGGAGTGTAAAGCTGCCTGTGTGCTGCTATTTCTAGTGTTGCTTCTGTAAGATTCTTTTTTTGCAGACAGAAGTACCAAATACTCCTCTCCTTTGTACTCAGTCTTCTACTGCCCAGTTTAATCTTATTCATAGATTAATACTTAAGTATTTCTGTAACTTTTCTGTGTGGGTCAGATAAGCACTTTTGTCAAATGCATTTTAAAAAATAATTCTGATGTTCTAAGAATGCATAAGTGGTTTGCACAGAAAGATAACCAATAGATTATTGGAAATTTGAGAAGAGAAGACAAAAGGACATTTCATCAGTGATATACACTTTACCAATGCCATTCTTTCAGTATTTCCATGCTTTTGATTCAACATGGTAAACTACTGCATTGAAGAGCTAAGGATTTCTGTTAAGATGTTTATCCTTAATTTGTACTTCAAAAAGAAGCTTTTTAAAGTGCTTGAAATGTTTGGCCTTTATGTGTGTTTGGAAATTTTAATTAACTAATTAGTTCTATGATTTAATTAACTAATTAGTTCTAGTTTACTTCTCAGAAAGGGTGGTCAGGCACTGGAATGGGCTGCCCAGGGAGGTGGTGGAGTCACCGACCCTGGGTGTGTTCAAGGAAAGACTGGATGTTGTGTTGAGGGACATGGTTTAGTGGGAGCTATTGATAGTAGGTGAACAGTTGGACTGGATGATCTTTTAGGTCTTTTCCAACCTTGCTGATTCTATGATTGCACAGTGTGAATTCATCAAAATATTCTGTGAATTTGTTCACAGAATAGACCTACTTCAGTGAAACTTTCCTCAGTTAAGCTTTTGTGAAAACTGGAGAGAGTATGAGCCACCCCAAAATGTCCTGGCATCTGGGACAGTCAAGTTTAGAAATATAAAGATTTCAGGGAAGGGACTGGAGCCCTCTCATCCTCATAAATTGTGACAGAATAACAAGTACCTCAGCTAATTTACAGAAGTACCTACATGCTTGTTTGTTGTGTACAGCAGATCTGGAACTATTTGAATTTGTTTAACCCTAAAGTTGAAACCACAAATGTTTCTAATGAGCTAATAGTTGGCTGTTTATGTGGTTTGCGGAAGGTAGAGGACATAGACACCAGCAGGTTACTGAGCATACACCAGGCCACATGAACTGCTTGTAACACATGCCCCAGGGCTGAGGTAAGCATGAACAAACAGAATTACAGCAAATGCTACTGGACCAAATTCTGCTTTCCACAAGAGTTTTCTCAAAAGTACTTTCCAGAAGGAAACTGTGCACTTGACATCTGGTCTTGTACCCAGTGCAGATGCCTGCATTGCCTGGGTAGGTTGTTGGTGTTTACACAGCAGTGAGAAGTGTAACACACATGTCTGTTGCCATGGTGGGACACACTGAGTGGCTAAGATGCAAGAAATCAAAACGTAGGACAATCTTACAAGATCTGCCCTGAGATGGGAACTTGCTGAAGAACAAAAGTGATATACATTTCCCATGGTAGCGCAACATCATTATGTCTCGCAGCACAGAGAAGTACTGTGAATAACCCACCCTAAAGGGCGGAAAAGAGAGGTTAGAAAAAACATGAGTAGCCTGTGTATGAATGCAGCTTCCTTGCACATTTTAAGCTCTTTATTTTGTCTGATTTTCTTTAAACATGATATATTTTGCTAGCCTTTGCTTAAAATCCTGTTCCCCCAAAAGATGTTAAAATATTGCAAGAATTCAGCTGGGAAATGTACAGTACAATATCTTTCCTTTTAAAGGTTAAGAGGTGCTTATCTAATGTTTCTAACAGTTCATCTGTTGGGTTCTCACTACCTCAGACTGTGCCTTTTATTTCAAGAGAAATTGCAACAGATTTAATGAAGGGAACATTTTGAAACCAATTTTCAGTATTCTTTTCCTAAAGGGATTAAACTGCTGATGTAAATGTTCACAATAAAGCAATACTCACACTTATGATGAGATTTGAGATCCAATCATTCTCTGGCATTCACACACTTGCAAAGAGTTGATTGAAATTAGTGCACCCTTCATGTGCCCCTTCCTTTTCCCTCGATTTGTCACACTATTGAGAGCATAAAATAGAAATTCTATTGAATTTTAACTGATTTAACCCCTGCAGTAGACAGGTTATAATGAACCTCAATTTGGAGGATGTGATGGGGGTCGTACTGTAGACCTGCATCAAGGTATGGAGTTAAATGACAGTATGTGTTTTCATGGTATTGTATTCTGGAAACACATTTTAAAAGAAGCATTTCTGCAAGTGAGGGGATGGAAATTTTCCTCTTGGATTATGGGGTATAGAGACCATAGATTTTTTTCCCATTAGAAGTTTGAATTTATCAAAGTAAGGGAAGAGAAAAACCATACTCCTGGCTAGAGTCGGACTATACATACCTTTTTGGTGGGGAAAAAGCATTTTATTTTCAGAACTAAAATGTTCTGACTGGAATATTTAATATAGTACTGGATTGTGTTTCTTCCTTTTGCTGTCTAAACGAGAGTTCTCTCCCACACAAACTGCATGGGTGTCTGACAGGGACTGGTAAGGAGGTTGCTAGTCTTTGGTAGCCTATCGTTTTTTGAATGAATAAACATTTTAAAGGATGTGATATCTATCCAGCCAATCAGGAATGGTCTAGGATTCTGAGATTTAAAATACAAACCTGACTCTGATGGCAAGCATTAATACTGAAGGATGGTAAAGAATTTCCCAAGAAACATATATTGTGTCCCATAAACCTGAGTTGGTATGGAAAGAAGTTGGTGATGAAAAGGCTGGTTGTTGTTGTAGACCCTGAGGGTGGTTCACAAAAATTATTTGTGAAATGTTTGTACCGATAAGAAAAGCACCTAAAAGAAGCCTGGGAGATTGATCATGAGGGATTTGAATCACTCCAGTATTGACTGGAATAATAACCGTGCAAAATCCAAGGAAGGCAGGCTTTTAGAGCTACTCTAGTGTAGTGCTGCTTTCATAATGCAATTTGTTGAATGGTCAATATAGCCAGAGGATATTTTGGACCTAATCCTTGGAAATGAATCAAGTGCTTTATGATTTAATAAGGCTGGAAAATGGGTACTACTTGTATTTGAGTAAAACCTTCTAGTGCTATCATCCAATTTGAAATACTTGTTAAGAGAGAGCACTAGATGAAGCAACATGAAAGTGACTTTGAGAGACTATAAAATGCCCTGAGGTATTTTGATTAGAATTCATCAGTTTATAGCACACACGTGGGACGGCAGTTGGAGGGATTGCAGCTGATGTTCATCCCAATTGCACTGAATAAGTGTGTGGGCAAAAGGGCAGCAGATACCATTGTGGGAAAATGGCTAAAGGCAGGATGTAAGCAACAAGTGTGCGGATTTTCAACATACAGCTGACTGTATAAACAAATCTGTTTTAAAGATAATTAAGAGTAAATATGAATACTGAACATGGAGAGCCATGCGGTACATTCTAACCTGAGGTCAAGGATTTTCCAAATATACTGACAGTGGTGTGTAGGTATGTGGAGAACTGATTCCCTGGGGAGCTGGGGACAGAGCTGAAGATGGAGCTTGAAGAAACAGCTGACATTTGTTTTATCTGAAAAATCAACCCAAAACTTGCTTATTTGTTTCTGTCTTTAGAAAGAAAGAAGAAAAGACATGTGGCTCTGTCAAGGAAATTGGTGAATTTGATAAAAATTTAGAAGGGGCAAGTAAGATAAGTAAACAGATCAAGTAGCAGAGGACATGCTCATCAAAAATTAAGTGTTCAGAGCTGGGAACAGAGGAGGAGAAATCGCTCAGTATTAGAGGAAGAAAAGGCAACAGATGAAGTCTTTAGCTGAGACAGGTTAGTACATTTGTATTTTTTTTAAATTAGAGAAGCACAAAACCCCATTGAATTTAAATGTCATACAGAAACTGTTTTTTGTGCCAAGTGAGGAGCAGGTCATATTACACCACTTGTGAGGAAAGAATTTAGTATGTTTTTCCCCTTGAAAATAATTTAGTATTTTTCCCTTGGAAAGTTCCTGAGCCTTTGTCCATATTGGCTAAAGAATCTGTGTGTACATCTGTTTGTGGGGATAAAGCTTTGTCCAGTCTTTCTGCTTTTCTCTTACATGATTCGGGAAAGAATACAGTGTGTGATGCTGCTTATTCTTGTATATGCAGACCCATGACCCAAGCAGCCTGACTCTGGTCTAAGTGTGTTTGTAATCCTTTGTGTGAATGTATAGCAAACAGTAACCACCAGAGATCACCTTGTTTAACATATTTTATGTAATAAGGGGAAGAAATACCATGAGTTGTGGTGAGAAGGAAGGACGACCCTGTAACATGGAGTCATAGGTAGTCTGAAATTGAGTTTAAGTGTATCTATCTTGTGTTTAGACTGCAATAAACCACAAATTTCATGGACGCTCTGGCTTAGTCTATGAAAACTAATCTGATTGTAACATCTTTGAAGGAGTGATTTCTTTCTAATGTCTGTCAAGCTTGCCTCAGTACTTTAGCATGATTAACATAGACAGGATTTCTAGTCAGGTGAAATCCTGCTTATGTTAGCTGTCAATAAAGTAAAACAAAACAACCCCAGAACAGTTGTTTGATGTTCTCAGTACCAAACAGTGTTTCAGTAGCAAGGAGAGATAATTGATTTGTTACACCAGTACTAGTTCCCCCGATGGCACCCATTACCTACACACATTTCTATACTCAGCAAACACTGCTACAGAGGGGGAAAAAATCCCAAAACTCTTTGAAATTTCAAACTTACAATGCTTTTGTTTCAGATAGGAAGAAAATGCTCCCAGCACCCACCCTGCTCCTTCTGAAATTCTTAAGTTTTTCCATTTCAGTGTCCCTTGGAACCTCTTTCATTTGCTTGCACTAACCCTTTACATTTTATGTACACATTAAAGAAGTGGTGTCTTTTATTTGTTGAACATAAAAGGCTGGTTACATAAAGTGTATTTTTCAATCAGACCTCATGATTGTTACCTGATTTTTATCTCAGCCTAGTGGAAAAATGTGGTTTCTTGGGTAATGGAGCAAAGGGAGTATGCATTGAAGGCAACAGTTATGCTGTACTGACCAGGAATAGTATTCGGTTGGGCTGGCTATAGAAGTCCCCCGAGGGCATCAGCCCAGTTTATGACTGTAGTTAAAAATAAAATAACAGGCAAACTGGATACTCACATCAATTTGTGGAGGCACAGAATATGGCTAAAAATGTTATCACTTCTGTACCAAGTACAATTTCTCTGTGTTTTTACGTATACAGATTGGATCATGTTTTGCTATGGAAAGATGCCATTATTTTTAAGAGAGAATGGCAAAGTAGTAATCAGCTTGATGCTTAGTTTTGACTGTCTTTTGAGGGTAGATTACATTATGTTTTATTTTATTAACTATAGCTGGCTTTTTTTTAAATTCTTATTGCCTAATATTTGCTGTAATTTGCTGTTTAAATGTCAGCTAACACAGATAACTAATTCTTGCATGTTTTAGTTAGTTAACTAACTTGTTTTAGGTGCCCTTTCCTGTGCAACTGCTCATCAGGAGTGAAAATTGCATTTGTTATTGGTTAGGAAGGTCTTTTTGCAAAAAAAGCAAACAGTACTGAGCATTTAATCAAAAAGATGCTGCTATGACGTCAGGAAACCAAAGCCTGTAGAGACCTAATGCATGTCTTAATAATGAAAAAATCACAGAGTGTTAAAGAAAAGCTCCGGTCCTTCAAGTATTAGTATTTTGATAGCACCCTATACTTAAGCCAATCTTCAGCTGTACGAGCACAACAGTCCAGCAGTGTTCTTATAGAGCCAGGGTGCATGTAAGCACAGAATAATAGATATGTCAGTCTGGAAAAGACTTTGAGAGCTTGTGAGTCCAACGGGCTGCACTGACACAGTATGGATGTCCTCTGCAGCTGTTAAAAACCTTCAGGCACACACAGGGAGAGTATAGGAGATTATATGGCATCTCTTGACAGCCTTACTCTAGTGTGTCACCAGCTTTAGTGGTAGAAAGTTTTTCCTAAGCCACAGACTGAATCTTTTAGATGCAATGAAGTTGACTGTTCTTGTTTACTCTAGTAAATGCGTAAAGATAATTGGATAACTG
>VZTO01008500.1:80491-104038 GCA_013400615.1 Syrrhaptes paradoxus
TCCCCCCCCCCCCTTTTTTTTTTAAACTTTTGTTCCTGGAAGGCTTGGGAAAGGGTTTGGGTTTGGTTAAAGGGCACAGTTGAAATGTATCAGAGAGAAAAGCATTGAAAGTACCTTAGTGACTGGAATTATTTTTCATTCCATAGTTGAAAATAGATGTTTTGTCATGGTATTCTTAATGCTAGCAGTCCATTTCCCTAATGGAGCAAAGTAAAGTGGTCAGCCTGCACACGATTTTGTAATTACATATGGGAATATTATGTTGACAAACAAGAACTTATTGCTCCACCAGCGTTTTGAAGTACCATCTACTCTTCACAGTGAAACATTTATAAAACAGACCATATTTCCAGAGCTTTTAATTTTTGCATGACTAATTGCATGTTGTAAGTTACAATGGCAATTTGTTTCTCTTGAAAGATGCTGCCCACATCTCTCACCCCATATATTGATTTGTCTGGAGACAGCTAATGAAAGGAGAGCATTTGAGATACAGTTTTATTCCAAAGATCATCTGCAAGCGTGCTGATAAGAATATAAATAATTGCAAGACAGTTTAAAAAAAAAGGAAAACAAACCATAT
The DNA here is from genome assembly GCA_013400615.1 of Syrrhaptes paradoxus. Classification (NCBI taxonomy): domain Eukaryota; kingdom Metazoa; phylum Chordata; class Aves; order Pterocliformes; family Pteroclidae; genus Syrrhaptes; species Syrrhaptes paradoxus. The sequence continues at coordinate 81,075 of VZTO01008500.1, forward strand.
TTTGTCGGAAGACAGTCTGATAAACTCTGGCTTCTTCCAGGGCAGCTCTTTGCACGCAAACGAGTTTGCCAGTACAACTATGTTGATTCTTTTGGTGGTCTTATGAGTAATGATTTCTGAAACACTGTTTCCTTGTACCTGGGAACAGTGTTCCATGAGAAGGAACATTGCCTTATTCCTTATGCTGTCTCCCTAAATATCTGTCAGGGAAACAACACATATATAGATTTTTGGCCTGTCCTAGCATTGCCTCTGAAAGCTCTTTTGGTCTTCATATCATAAATTAATAATGCACAAACTTCCCTAACTGTCAGATATTCACTTAAATGGGATCTATGGGTAACAAGAGCCACATAATTTTATTAGTGTTGAATCACTGGAAAACATTAAACTGAACTCATGATGGATGGTATGTAATCAAAAATGTATTTCTGGACTTTTCAGAGAAAGACTCTAGCCTACTAAAATTAATCAGCTCTTCAGAATTTCAAAACTGTTTTTCTTAATAGTAATTGGCCACTTGAACCCTCACAACACAACCCTTGATAATACAATCTCACAGAAGAGCAATAGCTGTTTTATAACTCCACATACTCCTTTCTGAATAATTCCTCTCTTTCTCTCCTCAAATTTTCCTCTCTTCTGTTAGGTTCTGACCTTTGCATTTGTTGTATTTTCCCTGTTATAAGCATGAAAACCTTTTTTTATTTGATTTGGAGCAGTAACATGTTATTGACTGGACATGCTGCTTTATTATTTCAGAGATGACTATCCCTCTTACAAAAACATGCAAGGATATACAAGCCAAGAAGCAATATTTTAATGCAAGTAGAGGCAATCTAAAAACCTAATTAAAAGTTTCATTCCTGTAACAGTGTCCTATGGGTTAGTGTTAGTTTTATTGTCTGTTTAATCACAATTGAAAAAGGATTTGCGCATCTAATTTTTCAAGAACTGCAGCTGAAAAGTCCGAGTCCGATATTTTTTTCTTGGCTGGTTGCAGCAGGGATAGTTTCTAAGCGATTTACTGAAGGGGCACATACCGTGTTAAGATGTGATGTAGCATAAAATCTGAAATATCCCTTTGAGAGTGTTTTAAGAAAGAGGCGACAAAAAGAGATGGGAAGAGTCCATGGGAATCAACAGAAAGAGTTAGAAAACTGAAGCCGAATGATTTTTCTTTCATTTCTCTAATGAAGACAAGACTGAGATGCACTTTAACATGCCATGGTGCACTTTGTTAGACTCTCTAGTTGGGGCAAGGTATGTAGGTGGGTGAACTGAAATGATGTAACTAAGTGTCAAATGAATATTGCATGTAAAGTGGCTCCCCTGCCCCAAGAAAAAATAATTGGCCTCTTCACTGGTGTGAACTAGCATAATCCAAAAAGTAATTTGTTTTTGACTTTGGGATGAGACTTTTTTTCTGAGGTTGGGCTGAAAAATACCCTTTATCTCTTTACTGTTTTGTCCTGAAACTTCATTTTGAACTCCTACCTGGAAGTCGCAGCTAGGATAAAGCCATTGTTCTGGTCACGGCCCCTGTATGGTGAAACACACATCCCAAAGGTGATCCCAAAGGCATAAGAGTCTCAGAGCAAACGAGAAAACGATGAGTGATGTATCAGGTCAGTGAGAGGAGAAACCTAAATTTGGATGTTCTCATTTTTGCATTTTGGAGATTGTGGCGATTTTCAAACCAAAAGTTGGTTTGGCACACAAATCTGTGTACTGTGTCGAGGGATAAAGAGTTCTGCTGGTGTGTGTTCTGCTGGTGTAGGCTTCAGTCCTAAGTGAGCTTAACTCCTTCCAAGAACAGACTGTAAATAATTCTCTTTCTGACTTTACCTTGATAATGTACAATGTTAATTTATTTCTTTAGCTTGCTGTTTAGTTTTTATAAACTATAAATGAACATGAAAATCACAAGCTGTGAATTGATTGGATTAATGCACCAGAACGTGAACTCTTGATCTTAGCCATTAATGGAAGTGTTAAATGTGAAGGAGAAAAGAGGTGATGCCTAAAAAATGAGAATGTTGGAAGAGATTGGAAAAAGCAGCCATTTAAAGAGCTTTCCCTGAGCATCAGGGAATATGGTGATTCTCACAGGAGCCAATAGTAAGAAAGAACCAAAGAGATGCCTGGAGCCATATTATGGTTACTCAGCCTTGTAAGGATTTGCATTTATTTTGCAAGCAGACGATGGGTCTTTTCTGTTGAGTTCTAACAGAAATCTCCAAAGAGATGCAGTGTTAAATATTTTAAGATGATTGTCAGAATTTAGAGCTTTGTGTTCAGAGCTACCATGTGCTGTTCTGTTGAAGATTAATTGCTTTGCTACTTGAACTCTGAGTTATGTGTCTTGCTNATGTGATGTAGCATAAAATCTGAAATATCCCTTTTGAGAGTGTTTTAAGAAAGAGGCGACAAAAAAAGAGATGGGAAGAGTCCATGGGAATCAACAGAAAGAGAAAACTGAAGCCGAATGATTTTTCTTTCGTTTCTCTAACGAAGACAAGACTGAGATGCACTTTAACATGCCATGGTGCACTTTGTTAGACTCTCTAGTTGGGGCAAGGTATGAAGGTGGGTGAACTGAAATGATGTAACTAAGTGTCAAATGAATATTGCATGTAAGGTGGCTCCCCTGCCCCAAGAAAAAATAATTGGCCTCTTCACTGGTGTGAATTAGCATAATCCAAGTAATTTGTTTTTGACTTTGGGATGAGACTTTTTTTCTGAGGTTGGGCTGAAAAATACCCTTTATCTCTTTACTGTTTTGTCCTGAAACTTCATTTTGAACTCCTACCTGGAGGTCGCAGCTAGGATAAAGCCATTGTTCTGGTCACGGCCCCTGTATGGTGAAACACACATCCCAAAGGTGATCCCAAAGGCATAAGAGTCTCAGAGCAAACGAGAAAACGATGAGTGATGTATCAGGTCAGTGAGAGGAGAAACCTAAATTTGGATGTTCTCATTTTTGCATTTTGGAGATTGTGGCGATTTTCAAACCAAAAGTTGGTTTGGCACACAAATCTGTGTACTGTGTCGAGGGATAAAGAGTTCTGCTGGTGTGTGTTCTGCTGGTGTAGGCTTCAGTCCTAAGTGAGCTTAACTCCTTCCAAGAACAGACTGTAAATAATTCTCTTTCTGACTTTACCTTGATAATGTACAATGTTAATTTATTTCTTTAGCTTGCTGTTTAGTTTTTATAAACTATAAATGAACATGAAAATCACAAGCTGTGAATTGATTGGATTAATGCACCAGAACGTGAACTCTTGATCTTAGCCATTAATGGAAGTGTTAAATGTGAAGGAGAAAAGAGGTGATGCCTAAAAAATGAGAATGTTGGAAGAGATTGGAAAAAGCAGCCATTTAAAGAGCTTTCCCTGAGCATCAGGGAATATGGTGATTCTCACAGGAGCCAATAGTAAGAAAGAACCAAAGAGATGCCTGGAGCCATATTATGGTTACTCAGCCTTGTAAGGATTTGCATTTATTTTGCAAGCAGACGATGGGTCTTTTCTGTTGAGTTCTAACAGAAATCTCCAAAGAGATGCAGTGTTAAATATTTTAAGATGATTGTCAGAATTTAGAGCTTTGTGTTCAGAGCTACCATGTGCTGTTCTGTTGAAGATTAATTGCTTTGCTACTTGAACTCTGAGTTATGTGTCTTGCTCCTGAAATCAGGATTTTTTACCATGCTGGTTTTAACTATTTGAAAAGACCAATCTAAACCTTATTGGCTTGAGTGAGTGTTTGATTCTTTTCTGAGTAAAAAGTTACCTGAAAGCTGAGTTACTTATGAAATAGAAATTAAAGCTGGGAAAACAAATCACACCGTGTTTTGTGAAATGCAGAGGGAGGAAGGGAGGATTGTGTGCTCTTTAGTGACCTTCAGTACATCAAATTCAAATGTTTCCAACACTGTTTATAATTCTATATTGGCATATGTTTAGAGGGAAAGAAACATATAGGAATTGCTGTACTGGATTAGATTAATAGCCCATTTAGTCCAATATCCTGTTTTCAATATTGGACAGTACCAGATGGATTGACAATAAACAAGAAATCTCACAATGCAACATGCCTAGCTTCTGTCAGTTAATAGGTTAAGCCTTGGAACATGAAGCTTTGTATTTATTATCAGTCTTTAAAAAAAATAATGCTTAATGTGAATGTTTTCTCCAGACTTTTGTCTCAAAGAAGGAAGCAGACTGCAGTAATAGATTTATTCCCTTCGGACCAGGAGGCTTTTTTTTTTTTTTCTCTCTCTTTTTTTTTTTTCTTCTCTTTTTTTTTTTTCTTCTCTTTTTTTTTTTTTTCTGAGACAGAGTGGCTCCCAGCCCCCCCCCCCCCGTGGGAAGGCAGAACTCTCCCCCTTTCTTGGTGCACCGTCACGGTGCTGTGGAGAGCTGCTGCTGATGGTCTGAATTTCATAGTATTTAGATGAAGTCCCATAGTGGATGATATTTACAAATACAAGGCAGATATTATTAATAATAGATCTTTTCTGTGCATTGGCTGAAACATGGAATTTTGAGTAACTTTATGAATGGCAGTACTGGAGTTTCTGGTAAAAAGCCAAACAAAGATCCTAACATGTTTGTGACACATTTAACTATGCATGGAACAGGGGAAGGCAGCTGAGTCTCCACTTGCATGGTGCTGAGTACCCAAAATCGGCACAAGTATTGAGGACTGAAAAACCTTGAATGCGTAGCCTCAGAGGTATTTTGTTCCATCTACATTAGACAATGCTGAGCCCTGCTTCACACCTTCTCCAGTTAAACTGGATGCACTAGCTACCCATCACATCTGCCCTTGAGGTACAAAGTTCACTTCCCCGCCTGCTATTGACCTTAGTGGGATCTTTTCAAGGCCAATATAACTACAATGAGTTTTTTAGGGCCATTTGAGAATTATTCAGTGGAGACAAAAGGAAACTCGAAGTCCTTTATAAAGGGCTTTTCTTATTATATAGAGGGTGTGGAAAAAAGAAAGGTAACTAATTTACTTTTTGTTTTTTTTCAAGGTCTCTTAATGCTACATTTAAATTCACCTATAACATAATACACTGGATTTTTATGGTATAAATATTTATAGTTCAAATCATTAAGATCCCTAGAGCACACATTGTACCTAATTAAGGCTGAGCAATGTCTTTTTTGGGGACAGACTGACCAGAAATTCCAGCAGGGTGTGGTTGTGCCAGGGCAGGAGCAGAAGAAGGGCAGGACTTTGCTGCTCTTATAGTTTGTAGGGCAATTCACTGCTATGTCCTTAGATAATTTCTTAGTCTTTCTGATGTTGGCACTAAGATGAATTCAGATGAGGGCTGGAGATAAAACTTCTTCACTCTTCATGGGTGCTCCTGAGAGAAACACCATTTTCAGTGATCTAGAAAACCCTGATGAAGAGCTATATGCCTTACCTCTGGTTATCTTTACCATGCTGTAGAAGGAAGCCCTGTATGCTCTTGTCCATAGGATTAGTTATGGAGAACTTCGCATGAGCAGATGTGGAAAGAATTGGTTCATACAGAGGTGCTAAATAGGTGCAGTAATTCTAAAATGTCAGTATGTGTCATCCAAAATGGAGAAAAAGTAGCTACAAGCTGGTTATAAAAGAGAAATAAGCAGTGAGTTAAATTTCTGTTAATAATCTGCTATTATAATGCTAACAAAGGCAACACAAAAGCACAAAGGATATAAAAAAGAAAAGAAAAAGCAGATGAGTTCGAACTGATTAAAATAATCAAATTGCTGCATGGATTAACTATATGTGTCCAAGAATGTGTATGTCTTAAGGTGAGATTCAGTTGAATAACAGCATTTATTTATTTCATGGAGCATCCGAACATGCTTACAGTGTGGTGCTAGAAAGCTCTTTTGGGTAAGTCCACCTGACAAGCAACTGTGAATCAAAGCTAAAAAGTTGGAGGTTCTTACTACAGAGTCAAAGATAGTGATCCCCATATGGAAAACTCCCCAGAGTTTTCTTGAGACATGACATCAGGAAAGACTTCTGCTCCCTTGTTCTTTTTGACAAGTGTTAAAAACTTTGAAACGCAACAGAGGAAAAGCATTCTAGCGGTAGAAGTTGCTTGCCCTTGCTGCAGGAACTGTTGCTGAGGTTTGATTAGAAATTCTTACCTATATAATACACAAGTGCTCTTTCTCCCTATATATTCATGAGAATGATGGTGACATTGCAAAATGTCCTGCAGAGTATCCTTTGCCCTGTGTAGTGTCCTAGGAGAGCAATGTGCCTAAAGACACCATGCAGATGGTTGTTACAGAAACTGTAGCGGGAAAAACTGGGAGATGTCAAAGTGGCTGTATTACAGGAAGCTGTTGAGACAGGTAAACTGAGTTGTCTTATCTTGCCTGTCTTTTTCCATTGTCACAGCCTAGCATCTAATCTCTGCTGTCTAGCCTTCTTGTTAGCTATGCCGTAGTGACATTGTTAAACCTGTTAGGTGGCAGCCCAGGTCACTTTCCCATGGAGATCACATCTTACCTTGTCCTGTTACTCAAGCAAAAGAAGTTTCTGCTGGTTCATTTAGGGCAAATGCCTTACAACAGCTGGAGAAGTGTCATTATGACTGTTTTTTAAAGGAAATAGCTAATAAGCAAAAACTATAACATATGATTGTGATGTGCTGTTTTAAGGCATGCAGTTGCTAAACAGAATAACCCAAGTTTGTAATAACATTTCCAGTTCCCTGGTGATTGCTGATATGTTAGTGAGATTCTCTGCCTTGTTCTGATGGGGCCAAAGCCCATTTTTTTGCAATGCTTGTAGGACTGTGGCTGTTCCAGGCGTGGAAGCAAGGGCAGGTTATTGGTGTTTAGCTGGTTGGTATATAGTGCTATAACAAAAAAAAAATGAACAACAGCTGAAGGCAAAAAATTTCCAGGACCTTTTTAATCTTTCTTTGTGATAAAACTCAGCCTGAAAGGGAGTGTTCTTGTGGCTTTGCTTAATAAGGTTTGTGAGATGATATTTTTTTTGTCTGGTCATGTAGTACATACTATACTCTTTAGAAGGTCTGCCAAGAAAGACTTACAGTAATATATTGGCAGCATGATAGAAGCATATGGAACAATACCTCTGAAGCATCATCCAGAATGATAGGCTGTTTCTCAGGTGTTAGCTGAGCAGTTTAAATAGGAGCTTTCATATGTTGTTATTCTGAAGCTGAATACGGATTCAGTTATTATTCATTGTAGTATTCCCTGTAGTAGTATTTGACTTCTCTGCTCTGCTCAGAGATAACTGAGTCATGAGTAAGAAATATGTACAAGTGTCACAAGCCTTAAGTTAAACCTAATCTTGCAGAACACTGAAGACTATTCCAAGTGTTGTCTTGAAATACGGCAGCTAGAGAACAGCGGCATTAAGCCCAAATTAGATTGTGATGTCCAGATAAATTTAAGTGATCTATCTCTACCAGTTAAAAATGAAATCTGCTCACTGGAACTTCTGAAAATATATTCCTATGTTCTTATACTCTGTAACCATGGATTAAACAATGAATCCAACAAAACTATTCAAAATTCAGGGTTGCCAGCTCCTTTTTTTTTTTTTTGATTTTCTTTCTATCTTTAAGGGCATATCTTTAACTGATTGAACTCCTCTTTTCTGTTCATGAACAAGTGCCACAGGAGCCATAATTATTCAAGTATGATTTGACAGTATGTTTGTGTAAAACTGTTGCATCTTTTTTTTTCTGGATTGTACTGCATTATTCTTTCTTTGGGTTGCAGAAAATGGATTCTTTTGATTAGGCAGATCAAATGTCTGCTGAGACCATATGAACATAATGCTGACTGCAGGCAGGATTTACCTTGGGAACTAAGAGGATGAAACACCCCTACTACTACTAATTGGCATAGCCTACCCACTCAGAGCTGTGAAATGATATTCACACATGGCTCTGTAGTCCTTGCCCTTCAGACTGGGGCTGTTCCCAGCCTTTCGTACAAGAGGCTCTTGGGGCAAAATGTATGCATTTATAATTCTTGTTCTATGACTGCCCTATAGTAACCTGTGCTTTGGAGAACAGTCTTGCCAGTAAAGGTTGTAGAGGCAGAACTCTTTAAGAAAGTGGACAAAAAGGCACTGTGAGAATTATCAAAGCAAAATTAACTGAGAAAAAATAAAATCTCATCAGAATGATTGGAGTTGGAAAGGCAGTGTGGAATATATATAGCAAAAACCTCTCTAAATGCTGGGGTTTTTTGTATCATCTTCAGTCTGTTGCTTCAACATCAGAATATCTGGTGACGAGGGTTGATTTCATATCAATCACCACAGCTTCCTCACAGCGGGGACAGTTTGTGTCACTGCAGCTATAAGAAATTATTTCTACCAGGACAGAAGTAATGGTTTACAGTACATCAACTTGGTTTCAGGATCAGGCAAGACATAATTTACATGAGCATTCATGACAGATAGAAGATGAACCATAGATGCTGCTGTATTCATGGAAACTGAGACCAGGCTGGAATATTTTTTTTAGTGGGAAAAGGCTCTGTTAAAGGGTATCCATGATTTCTAGAGTTTCTTTGCAGCGTAGAGCTGGCATTATTTACTTCAAGAATTACTTTATAACTGGTCCATTTGATTAATAAAAACGTGTCTTAGACCTTCCTGTACAGATTTAATCTTTGGCTAGCTCCAAGGGTGATTGCAGTACACAAGTTAGAAAGGTCTTGGTCTTCCCCAGCACCTCAGCTACTATGCACAGAGATGCAGTGGAATTAGATGCACATACAAGCATGAACTGACTTTTTATTTCTAGTTATTTTAAGTAAAAACTCTGGATCTAGTTGAGAAGTTTTCAGCAAGACTCTGTAACAGCCTAATGCTGGTTTTTAACTGGAAGTTATTACAAATGAATCTAGCCATGAAAGGATATGGCAGTGAGTGACAAGATTTTTATGAAAAATTTCTTCAAAATAATCTGTACTGTTCAGTGTTACATATGTTCAAAAGCATGGTATCATAGAGTAAAGGCAGAATTGTTAGTTGCACACCAAGAGCCTCAACAGAAGCCAGCTGAAGGAGCTTTTTTGTAAAATTCAGCTGGTTTTGACTGGGGATCTAGAATCACAGGAAACTGTACTTCTGGTGCTTCCTTCTGAAAATGATATAGAGAAACTAGGGTGCGCAAGCAAAGATTTCAGGACAGTCACTTAAGAGAGAAGATTTAAAGACCCAACATTTTGATGTCTGATCCTGGGGTGCGGTTTGAGGTGTGAGGATGATGCGGGGAAGCCTGTGTATGGAGACTTGAGTGTTTTAAGGAGGAAAAAGAACCCTTCACTGCTGCACAGGGAAGTTTCCTGTAACTTGGAATAAAGGAAGGCAAAGAAAACCAGAGCAAGTAGTAAGAAAAGGCTTCATAGTAAGAGAGATCAGAAACTGTTCCACAGTGTTTCAGGAGAAACGCCAGTATCCTCATCCTAGGGGATGTTTAAAAACCAGAAGTTGTTGGAATCCTTAGTGGAGAAGTCTGCTGCTCTGACACTGAGTGAGGACCTGAATAAATCCCTTTTATTTATCTTGCTTGGAAAAAACAACCTGGATTTCTGCATCCTAAGCTGATGGCACAAAGCCAGCAGACCTAGGAAAACACAGTGAATAAATTTGATTGGCACTTTTGTGAGATTTGCTCAGTGTAAAAACATCTTCTTTTAAAATGTGACAGCATGAGTTCCAAAAAGGAACTGTTCCCATAGAAAAGCTCTTTAGGTAAATGTATGGGTCTGCTTTATTTCTGAAGAATGTTTTCAATACTGACAACGTGGACGTGTTGTGGCTCCAACTGTTGGAAATTTTATCTGTTGTTGGAGTACTACAGCACTGGACATAAGGTCACAGCATAATCAGATTCAGTTTTAACACTGTCACTTATTATAAACCTCAGCAACAGATGAGATTCAAATGCGATTTTGGTGAACCTAGAGCTATGGTTTCCAGTAAACTTATTATTTGAAGGCTATTAGCAGTTCAATGAGAGTGGAAGTGTAGCACAAAATGTGATATCTGGAAACCTTATTAAAGAACCAGCTTTGTAATTCATGGTGAGAAATGCATTTGTTTGAAAAGCGAGGAACTATTTTTAGTGCCTGCACAAAATTCAAAAGGAAAAGAGATTGATACAGCGTGTGCAATTAAACAATCAAATCTAGTGCTTAATTAAATTGTTCAGTTATAAGATGCCATGCTTCCTAAAATCTCGGAAATAATTATTGATCATCAAATACTCTGCCACTTCTGCGTTTGTCATCAGCTGAAACTGGTGAATTATTCATGGATTTCAATTTAATACAGTAAATGCTCTTTCTGGTGATCACTATCTGTGTCAAATGTCTAAATGTAAGTTGTTTTATTTCTTGTTGTCTCAGTACAAGTCCTGGCTTGCTCACACTGCATGCTTGTTACTCCAGAGTAGGACAAGTCCTGCAGTCTTTTCCCAGACAAAATACACAATAGCTTGTCTGGAAGGTGGTGCATGAGAAGAGGTGGTTTTAGAGGATAGAAATTATGGGATAAGGTGGTTTTTTTGACTTTATAAAGTATGCAGGAGAAGGTAAAAATTCTTCACTATCAAGTTTCATTGGAAGAGAAATGCCAACAACAACTGCTTTAATTTACCACAATATTTGCAATTTTTTCATTATAGTTGTGCAAACAGAAGAGAGATAATCCTGCCTTTAAGCATAACTTTATAAATGTATTATAAAGCCTTCCAGAAAGAACAACATCAGGTGAAAATATACAGCCCTTGATAGGCATATAAAATTTATTACTTTTACTCCATTCAGCGCATATTTATAATCAGTACATATTTTCACTTCTTGGTAAGAACATTTTAGCAAACTTTACATTTAAAGACCTTTTTTCTTCCTTAGGTCAATTGGCATTTTTATGTCTGAGCAACTACATGTGAGTATATTTGTGTCTCTGTGCATGAAGAATGAACCACCAGCCAGAGAATGAGCAGAGTGCGGTATTGGGTTGAAAACTAACTTTGTCAACTATTTTCAAGTTTACTTGGAGGAGTTTTCTCTCAGTGCTTGGAATCAATGTTGAGGTGGGACCTTCTCACATGCAATGACTGCAACAATAGTTCCCATGATGATCTGAAGTACAGTTTGTTTTAGCTCTACTATATTACTTCTTGTATTAAAAGTGGCAAAGAAACTATGTTGAGACAGAGAAGGGACCTTTTTTTTGAAACTCTTTCACTGTTTGCCATAGTGCTGCAATACCTTTGTGAATGATGTAACTCCTATAACACTAAACTTCAGGGATAATATTATTCTTGTTAAGCAAGCCCTTTGATTTCTGGGAAGACAGATGAGAGTTTTGGCACATCCATGTAGCCTGCAGATACTTTACATGGATGTTGAATTTGCAAAATTCCATCCACCTAGGGACTGTAATTATCTCTATTAGAAGCTCTCTCTCTTCTCCCTGTGAGGTTTGAATGGGTTCAGACATAGCTGGGATATGTGAACCACTCCAAAACTTATTTTGAAGTGAAAGAGGGCTGTCAGGAAAATGTGAAAGTCTTCCCTGACTCCTCTGGATCTGTATGGACTATTACAGAACTGAATAAGGAGATGAAATGTAGGCATGAAGCTTACACCTAGGACTCCAAAACAAAGAGTTAGGGTCTGGGCTGAGTGACAGGTTGTTGCTTTATTTCTGTCAGGGAGATTTATGAGGAGGTATCTTTCTCCTTCGGCTGTACAGTCAGTTTTCACAGTTGCTCCTCACTGGCTTCTTCAGACAGTAGCCTGGCTGGTGTGTACCCAGCTGATGCATCTGTTGGCAGTCAAAAGGTTGGATAGAAAATCTGTGAGGGATCAGGTCAAAAACACCACGACTGAGAAACAACCTTATTTTTGTCCAAATCTGTGAATGGCAATATTGCCCTTTGCACAATGTAGCCACTCCGATACTGGTGTCATGGACCTCCTGCAGCTGCTAGGATGGGGTACAGACGGCTTTATTCACTGTAGTCTCTGCAGAAGTTTCACTTGTTTGGTCTACTGCATACACACTTGATGTCTTTACAAATACACCACATCTATGAGGGCTGAGGGGATGGGAAACTCATGACACTGTTGTGTGAGGAAGCCAGAGCAGAAGGTAACAAAGCCGGCACTTGCTGCTACACCATTAATGTGGAGCATAAAATACAGCTTTGGGAGATCATATGCCTGTCATTACACTCTGGAATTTTTGCAATAAACTGTCAATACAAGGTTTCTATGGATTTGTCCTTCCTGCTGGTCTACTTGGAGTTGCTATCAAGTTCTTGTGCAATTTTGCATTTGGAATAGTGAGTGATAGAGTTTAACTATTCTTAAAGCAGAAAAATGTATCTTAAAAGAAAAAAAACCCAAACAACATCCAGATGCTTTTTTGCTTTGCTTGAAAACCCTTGTTTTCTTTCTACAAGTGGGAAGGAAGTGTGTTCATCATGAGTGTGTCTAGGCCAAGTTACAGCATTTGACTTCAAAGTACCATTCCAAAACAGACAGACACTTCTATGTCTCCCTGTAAAAAAAACCAGAAAAACAAGATCTTTTTAAGAAAATCATCACAAAGAAAGAATGGCTTCAACACTGCAGTGTTTGTCTGCTCTTCCTGTGGAGAACTTTATAGCTTGTTTACTATGCTGAAATCTGTCTCTCACTTTACCAACTGCTTCCCAAGATGTTGACTTTCTCTAACCACGTCCCCTTCATTCTTCAGTGTTTTATTTTTCCTGCTGGGATTCCAGAGTTGTTTGCATGTTTGCAATATGTCTCCTGTGTCTTTTTTTTTTTTTTTGGCGGTTTTCCATTTTTGTCTTCTAGGCTAAATGGTCATTGCCAAAGATGGTAGGCTGTGCAAAAATTTTGCCTCACCTCCATAAACATGGAGACAATAATTGCACCTAGATATTGGTTCAGTGGAGAGTGATGGCACAGGTATTCAAGTGGCCTCTTTGTTGTGTTTCAAATATGTGTGCCTGGTAGGCAACTTAAGTTGGTGGATCAACAGCAGCTGTGAGTATTGTGACCAGTGGAGTAATGAGATAGATGTATAAATCTGCTGTACCTAAAAGCCACAAAGTAACATGTGATAGGGTTACAAGCTGGCAACAAACCTCTGTCAAGGTCGGCAATGGCTTTTGCTGTCTCCCAGTCACTGTTTTGCAATTATTTGTGATGATGTTGGCCTGGAGAAAGAAGGCTATTCTTATCTTAAATGTATGGCTAGTGAATGGGTCCATGCGAAAACAGACTTGGAGCAGATCTGTGTTGTTTCTAAACCCATCTGCCCTGAGTTTGTTGAAGCTGTAGAGAGAATGAAGCTGTACTGGTTTTCAAAGGGACCCTGCATTATTTTATAAACTGCACTCTTATGTTCACTGTGATACTCGGGAAAATTAACAAACCTTCTCATATTCATTCTTTTATGCGAAGGTGAACTTCTTTAAATTCTTCTGAATATTAAACACTAAACTGATTTCATTTTAGAAATTATTGTTTGCATGATGATCATAGTGAATTTCAGCAATCTATTTAAGAAAGTTTTCAGATTGAGGTCTCAGTGTTATTGGCTCATCTTTACTCACAGATCTGGTGTGCAGCAGTGACTGATGTACTCGTGGCTTTCTGGAAATGCAGGCATACTTCGATGTGATGAGTGTTGGACTGTTGATTAAGGAATGAAGACTGCTGCTGACTACAGAAATTACAGATAACATACTTAAAAGATACAAAGTAGCTGCAGTTGAATGTGACAAATATATATCCTGTGAATATAGTCAGGAGTGCAGTATTTCAGAGGATCAAGATTTGAAAAGTGCACGACTGCACTGTTAACAGCAGAACAAGTGAGAGTTCAAGCAAGTATTTGAAATAAAATGTATATAACTGTAAACTGCAGAACTGTGAGCTCAGATAGGGAAGAGGTTTTGTTTCTAAAGTCTGTTTTTCAGAGTGAGTGTCGTCATCTATAAATTAAAAAATTCAGATTCCCTAGTGCTTTTTCAGGCAACCCTCCCCAGATATTCCGGCAAACTTGCTAGCATAACAAAATAGTTGAGGGATATGAAATTATACAAACCAAAATGAGGCAAAAAACTCTGAACTAAATTACAGGCAATCACAATCCGATGCCTGTCCCATTGAAGTGGCATGGCCAAGCCACATGGCAGCTGCTGGCCCACATCTGGCTTCTGTTCTCCGGCCTGGCAGTGCACGTTCTCCTTCACAGCTGCTTCCACGAGAGCTTTCCTCTGGCATGAATCCAGAATGAAGTGTAAGTATGCATCTTCGGCTTTTCAGTGAGATGCCTCAAGTCTTCTCATCCTGGAATATAAAAATTGCTATTGTGACTTTAGCCCAGTGATGGCTTCAGCGTACTATAATTTTCTCTGTAAGTCTGGGTTTGGGAGTTGGCTGCTGTTGTGTCCTCCCCACACCTCAGCATCCTTAACTACCTGGGACCATTATGAGCATGGGAGTAATGAAGTTATATTTGCAGTGCTCCTTTCCAAGACTAGTGTGCTCTTTTATGGATGCGTCATGCTGTTTTATTAAGGACAGAATCTGCAGATTCAGAGGTACTCTGTGTGGTGTCTTGTTTTCTTAGTTCACCTCCTATCAGTATCTCAGCCTTCTCCTCATCTGTTGTTACCAGGTTGCCAGTCTTTTTCTTTGAGGGGTTGGGGTATGCTTTGACCTTCCTTCTCCGGCTAAGACACCTGTACAAGCCCTTCAAGAAGTCCATTTTACTGTAACTTCTGTAAATTGTTTCATATTTTGTCCTTTTTACCCCATTTTGGAGAGTCCACAGAATAAAAAAAAAATTTTTTTAATCTCCTACTTACTAGTAAGCTTAGTTAGCATGTACAAATCTGAGATCACTGCTTCAGGTCACAAGCTTGATTTTATTAACATTCAATTTATTAAAATACCTTCCAAAGGGCTATCTTTCCATTTAGAGATATTGTAAGGAATAGGGAGGGGAATTCTCAAAGCACTGATTAGCAGGTAATGCCAAATCATAATTCTGGAATGACTTACTAAAACTACAGAGTCAGGGGTCTATTGGTTTTTCCCTATGCATTTTTCCCATTTATTTCCTAGTGGTAAAACTTGGCATGTATACTTGCGGCTTGGGAGCAATGATGTACCAAATATTGCTTAGGTTTTTGGGTTTTTTTGTCTGTGTGTTCCTTTTCAGTTATATGACTAAACAGCATGACTACTGCTGCCTGTGTACTTTTATAAGCTTTCTGGCAGTTCTATGACAAAACATTTGTGGATAAATATTTTTATTTTTTTCTTCAATCAGAGTATAGGATAGTGGTGTTACAGCTGTGGTAAAGCTCCTGCTGCTGGTTCCAGACCACATTGCTGTACCTAGGCTCAACACACTCAAGTCTCCCAGGCTTCCTGAGAAGAAGCAGGCTCCAGACAGCTGCATCTCATCTTTGTGGCTGCCATCAGGACACGCGTGTCCTCTATTTAGGACTTTTATCATATGACAGAGACGGTGTCTTTCAACGGCTTAGATTAGTCTTACTTTCTCTAGACTCTCCAGTAGAGTAAGCACATTTTCCAGAGGATTATTTGGGTTGCAGCTTATTTATCTAGGACACTAGATATTGACACAGGTCACCTACAAGCTTTACAAAGGCTCTGATACCAGTCCTTCTGTACAGCATAAGAAATAGCCTGTCTATATTTTGGATACCCAAATAGGCTCTTGCTGTGTCTAATCCCAGAAACATGTGAGTGATATGCTGGAGGTAGTTGACTTGGCTGCCCTGCTGGGCAGGACTGATCTGAGATGGTAAATATACACTGTAGTGTGCTGTGATGTGAGGATTTACCAGTTCAGGTTGGTTGCTGGCTTTTAGGGGTTATGCAGAATAGATGTACTCGCAGAGATCAGAGGAACAAGCTGAGTTAATTTTCCTGTCTCAGCTTTTTGGGGTTTTTTTGGTTACTCTTCAGTGTTTTGGGGTTTATTTCAGAGTCTCTGGATCAGTCTGGTTTTGATAAGGTTTCTTCAAGTTTCACAGTCTGTCCCTGAACTGTGGATATAAATCTGCTAGCAGACTTCCCTGTAAGACATTCCTGTTCCCTTTCTTGGGTTGTATGATGAGGCTGATAAGCCACTGAAAACTTCCAGCAGACCTGTGTGGTTGCCTTTTCGTGGAGTGCAGTCCGACAACCTAGTTTGCACTTGGTGGGAACTGTTTTTTCCCTGTAAGCTTTCCAGCTTCACTCACCATCATCAACAGCTAACAGACCTCCTTTATTAGCCTTGCCTCAGATGTGAGTTTTGCTAGTCATCTCTGGGGGGGTTTAATCTCAATATGGAAGCACAAAATGCATTTGAAATGGAAAAAGAAGTTTCCAAAGCAGTTGGTAGTCTAACACAAGGCAGCGGGGGGAGAGAGACAATCCCCATCAACAGCCGTAAGGCTTAGACATACAGACAGACGTAGACAGATTTACCACATTGGCACTAATACTTTCAATCTTTTTACAAAAAGAAAATATTGCCAAAATGCTAATGTATACACATGGTAGCAATATGTTCATGAAGAAGTGTAGTTAAGTTAATTACTGGAGCTGGGCTGTATGGACTGTGTGTTACACAGATGGACTGTATGATACACAGACACTTTTTAAGTATGCAGATTCCTACTGAAGTGGCACAGCCTAATGACTCACTTGGATTAAAGCTGCTACAACCTATTGTCCCAATAATCCAGGATTTAAGCATGCTATAATTGTATGTATCATGCATGAAAGAGCATTTTGTCGCTGTGGAAAGTTTAACACTGCTCCTAGCTACTTAGTTTTCTGTTTTCTTTATGCCCAAGAGACAAAGTTTGTGTCTCAGCTGTGTTTGTTGCATACAAAGGCCGATTCTGTTCCTTACTCTCACTATTATGAACTAGAAGTAACTCCACCGAAGTACATGAAAGGGGAGCCAGCTTGGGTCTCTTCAGCAATCAGATACTGCTTGTCAGCGGGGTCTGCTTAGTGTTTTGCACTGCAGGTTGCCACACATGAGCCTTGCTTGTTTTTATTCTCTGTCACAGAATGATTTGGGATAATAGGCAGACCCCATCTGTTCCCATTTTAGGATGCTTTGCTTTCTTTTTCAAAGTCTGCCCATAAATAAACACACAGAGGAAAATACTGGGGTGTGAAGCACACACCGTGGGGTTAGCATAGAAGGTCCTGCTTTATGTCTACCAGCACTGACATGCTCAGCTATTGCAACATATATCATACCTGACATCCAGCATCTATGCAACTCCTTCAGGCCTAAATTAGAGTGTTACTGGAAAGGGCTGGGTGAATGGAAAAATTACCCTTCTCCAGGAACTGTTCCCTTCTTCCCAGGTTAGGTCGGGGCATCTCCATAGCTGCGCTATTTTGCTGTGCCAGGTTCATGCTGAAAGTCGCTTGTGGGTCATGTGCAGATTATGGAGGTGATGTGTGGGGTGAGGGAGTGTGTTAGGTATCTTCTGGCACACACATGACTGGGAAAGTAGAGTTGCTTTCACAGCACTCGAGGGAAGACACCATTTCATCCTCAGTTTTGGCTGTGGTAGGGTGGGGACTTCCTGAGGTAAGTCCTACAATGTGCAGCTGCCATGGAAAAGGGTTTTACCAAGGCAGGGAACAGAACACAACTCGGGAAGATGTATTTGCAGCCGCCTGCATGCCTGTAGCATTTCCTTTACTCTACTGTGAATTCTGCCCTGTGGTGTTTTAGGGTTTTCCCTATCCTGAGGTGCAGCTGATTATTGTAAAGCAGCTGCTTGACACCCTTTCTGTTGCAGCCAGACTTCTCGTATCAGATTAGCATTCTCTGTAAGCACCGTGGAATGGGAGGCTATGAACCTAGCTCAGTGTGAGTGATCGTACATTGGTATTACCTAATTCTTATAGTATTAAGGTAATTAGGAAACATGAGACTTCACAAAAATAGACAGCTCGTTGTACTGAGAGTATCAAAGGCATTTCTTCTCCCATGTCAATTTGAACAGTGCTCTTGGCTACTACATTATAGTAATCAGCTTAGCTAAATTTGTTTTGCGTGTCTGATGTTAATGAATGACTGGTTGTTATTCTTTTAGGTTGAAATCCACTGCAACTGCATAAACCAGCAAAGTTAGCAGTCAGGCTCCAGAAGTTGCAAGGCAGACGGGTGCCAAGTAGCTGAATTCCACACTCCCAACAAGTGTGGGGCTGTAGGGGAGCACCCCAGTGCGTGTTGCTTTGGGCTAGTGCAGCAGCCATGTGTCTATCACATCTAGGTGTGAAGACCTGTGGGATCTGCACAAATGTGGATTATGGCCCTGTTTAACCTTTGAAATGGTTCCTTTCTGGTTATAGCAACCATTGGAGAGGTAATGGTTGTGTGTTACAGAGCTTACATGAGTGTGCCATTTGTTCCTCTCCCCTTTCCTTCTGCTCCAGGGTGGGTCTTAGTATACAGGGCTTCTGCTGACATAATTCATGGGCGTTTTCCAAATGTGGTAAAATGAAGAAATGATGGAAAAGTGAAGTCTCTGGTTAGGAACACACTTCAGCTGGATTGAGATAGTTTACACAAGATGGAATTGCAGGCAGGCTTTTTTCAGATGCTTTTCTAGTTGATCCATTTAATAATCTGTCCCTGCAAATGTGCCATTTCTAATGGGTCCCATATGCCTCTAAGCCTTCCTGTTATTTCCTACTTTAAGGATTGTTCCGTTCAGCAAGAAGTCTGCCACTCTGCAGCTTGTCTAAGCTTTTTTTCTTTTTTTTTTAAAAAAAACCCCATCCAAACAAAAACTGGAAGAGGGCCTAAGACTAGATGCCACTTTCACAGTCATTCTTCACAGGTAACCTTAACCTCTATTCTGATGCTGCTGATGGCAACAGCAGCAGGCAATGTCTATTTAAAACATGTATGTTAATGTAAACAAAGGAGGTTTAGGATATTTTGGCAACCAGAAGTGGCCACAGTAAAAAAAAGACTATTTGAGGAGTTCAAGGTGTCCACTTGCTGGTGTTACTATAGTGCTTATCACTTCTTTCATCCATAATTAAAATTTTTTTTTTTTACATCGAGTCTAAACTGCTATCATGCTGAATTCTTTCATCCTGGTTCCAGAGAATGGTTCTGTAAATACTCTTCTCAGCCTCTTTTTATGGTCTGTGAGTGTGGAGGGGTTTTGAAAGCTCATTGCTACTTTACTGCCCACACATTTCCCCATCTATTCCCTATTTTGCTGCTATCGCCTCCCCCCTACATTAATCCTCCATTAACATCATAAGGCATGATGAAAGATGCCAAGGTCACTCCTGTGCCAGCAAGCTTTTGCAGCTATGGATAGTCACATCTTAGCGCTGAATATGCCAGTTTTGGTTTTCCTTAGGAGCAAATTACTAGGAAAAATATAACTGCCAGCTGAGCTCCCGAGTCCCTATAATTTTTCTACTGAGATGAGGGAATTCTGCAAAAGCAAACACCCTGGCTGAGATGAAAGTCCTCTCTCTTCTGTGCCATTTTCAGTGTCTGACCAAAGAAGGTTCCCTAGTTAGTAATCTGCTAAATTCCAAATTAATGCAATTAGTGTTTGATGTAGCTTGATAATATGGAAGAAGCGGGGAGCTGAACTGCCTCGGGCAATGTCTTCCAATCTCATGTGACCTCTCTTCCTTATTTCTCTCACCTGATACCATTTGAAACACCTCTACTTAAGGCACCTACGTAGGCTTATGATGGGAAAATCAGTATGTTGACATATGAATTACTATCTTTAATTTACATTAGACTAACTGCTACAGCTTGTAAAGTGCCACACTAGGCATTTTACAAACAAATTGCGAGAGGGAGTCCCTGCCAAAGGAGAGTTTATGATCCAGAGAGACAAGATAGACCAAACTCGAGAGAAAGCAAATGTCACCTTTATTTTGAGTCTGCAGAAACTGAAGCCCTGAAGAGATGGTTTCTTCAAGGTCATAGGCAGCCTCAGTGAGAGATGCATGGATTAATTCCCCATTTCCTGAGTCTCGAAACAATACCTTAGCCATTAGACAATCATTTCTCCTGAAGTATTGTATAAATTCCTCAAATTAAATTCCCCGAATTAAATTCCCCACAGAAAGTAGAATTTTGCATTAGGGGTTGTTTTTTCTAAGTGACTTGCAAACTCAGAGCAAGACACCTATTAGGGAACCATTAAAAAATCAAGTTAGTCTCCTGAGGAGGATAGTTTTTAATTAACATAGAGCAATCTTGATTGGATTCAGCGGGCCTAATTCTTTACTGTATTTGCAGTTTGTATATAATGAAATAACCAAGTTGTACAAGCTTGTTACTGTCTGAAGCTGGGTGAGCTTGCTCTCTGTGAAAATTCACTGTCTAGCAGCTGTGACATTCAGACATGGAAGAAACACAATTTTTGCCCTTTTAAAGAAAGAATCTTCTCCCCTGCAGACTCAAGAATACTAGCATGAGGTGTGTCTTGGTTTGGCTGAAATCTTACAAAGGGGAATCTAAGCTTCCATGAGCTACCTGTGAAAGTACTCTACCTCAGGTGTGCAGAATACAAGCCTGTCACTCTTCTTTGACTGATTTATATTCAGAAGGGACAGCAAAAGAGCTTAATTGTATAGTTTGCCACGTTAAGAGAACTTACCTTGTCCAGACCACAGAATTACCTAATTGTTATGAATTGGATGGGAGAGGAACGACCTTCCCCTTCTTGCAAGAGGTCTCCAGAGGTTCTCAATTATAAATTCTCTCTTATGTAATAGCTATTTAATATCAACAAGAATATGTTAGTAGCAACAGGTGACAAATTAGTACTGGAATATAATGTGTTAAATCTTGCATATCCATCACCGACTAATGAGGACTGACCTTTGCAGCAATATATACAGTCAGTTTATTAAAGCAGGGACAGAGCAATCTCTAGGCCTTTGGTCAATCTAGGTTGCTCAGGGCTGAGGAATTTCCATTTAAAATATGTCTTCAGGTGATAAAGACTGATTCAATAGAGATCAGCTAATAAAGAAAGTGCTGGAAGCTGCTATTAAATTCTAGCTTCTGTCAGCTTAACAGCAAAAACTTTTAATGAGGAAACCATTAAAGTTGACCTAATGAATCAGAAATGCTTTTCCTTGCTGGCTAATTATAGAGTGCCTAGAATATCTTTTGCCATATGTAATTTAGAAAATATGGATCTGTTGAATCCCCCTGCTCTCGAAGGAAACCTGTGGCATAGCAGAAAACTGGAAAATGCTTTCCTGGGAGGATGCAGGGTTTGACCTGGATTCATCAAGGAGTCTCTGTGGTCAGGTGGGCTGGATGTAGAGGACATGCAAACGAATGGAATTAGTGGTTGATGTGTATAAACATTGCTTTGTGTAATGCACTCTTGTTGTGGAGGAACACAGCAGGACACATGATGGATAAGAATGCTGCATACATCGGGTCTGGAAAAGAGCATTATGGTAACACCCTAGTCAGTAAAGCAGAAAATACATCAAGATATCCTGTTTGCAATTATGATGTGAGGTGAGGCATCAAAAGATGTCACTGGAGATGACGTTTGCTGTTTACTTAAAGTTTCTCTTCTATTAGGAATATATTCTGGCAGCAACATTTTCTTTTTTTGTAACCTAGGGAAAGTTCATCAATATTACAGTAACATCCAGAAATCCAAGCCTTGATCAGATTGGGCACTGTGAACCTAGCTAAGAAATGGTTTCCACTAGTGTTGTCACTTCTTGTTCTCCTCTTCACAAAATCTTAATTTCTAGATAGGCAGGATAGATAGAAGAAGGAAACTTCCTGTTTGGCACACATGATGAAGCACAGAGAAATGAAATAATTTATCAAAAGTTGCAATGCAAATTTGCATTGGAGCTAGGAACAGAACTCAGATTTCGGAATTCTTAATTTGGAAATCGAACTGCAGTCCCAGTCTGCCTGTGGGTCATGATTTTTGATGGTCATAATCTATTTCCATTTTCATATGAAACTTCCTGCGTTACTAAGTCCAGTCTGGGTTTTTCCCTTCAATTCTTAGTCTTCAGAGCTCTGACATATATAACATATTTCCAGGATATTCAAGGTCTTAAAGAAGGCAAGTGTAAGGTGTTTGGGTTTTTTGTGTGGTGTGTCAAAATGTGGTTCACAGTAAAAATCACAATCTAGTTTACGGCAGTTTAAGAGAAAACCCAGATGTGCAACATGCTGTACATAAAGACTTCTGTGTCTGTGACTTGCACAACTCTAAACTCCTTCCGTCTGTGATTAAGAAGCAAAACCTTAACTTAAAAAATGAGAGGTGCACAAGTTCAGGGTGCAAACCAAGTGAGAAGAGGTAAAAAGGGCACTATGGTTTTAAACTATAACAAAATACTAGTGTCTGTTTGGAACAAAATCCTCCTGTTTTCGATGCAGTGCTATACTCAGATTTGAAGATTTTAAAGCCTTTATTCAAGAAAATAAAATATAAAGTAACTGCTTGCTTGGTTTCTGGTAGATCACTGTAGTCTTAAAGCATACCAGGGGCTCTTAAAAGGTAGGGATTATTATTTATTAAACTACTAACAGGTAGGTTTACTCTGTGTGATTTTTTGTTTTGTTTTGCTTTTTGTTTTGGAGTTGTTTTTGTACAATAAAAGAGACACATCTGAAGATTTCCTTTCGAATTTCTTTAAAGTTAGTATCAAGTCAGCTAAACTGAGCAATGCTGCTGTATGTTCCAGTAAGCTCCTGAGGGGGTGATGGCGCTGAGGTTAAGGCTTTAGAGCAATCTTTAGAGCAATCCTGTCTTACGTAGGAGTGAGTCACACCATGGGCAGTGCTGTAAGTGGAAGAAACTTTTGTGTAGGTCTAAAGTCAGA